>FIZR01018167.1:0-60071 GCA_900060175.1 Ferrisia virgata
CCCTTTTTTTGCTGGGCCCCCCCCCCCCCCCGATACGTCTTCTATACGTGTAATATAGCAAGTCGACTTCGATCGTTAGACGAATATAAGTTTTGGGTGCGTTTGGGAGTTGAACAATACTTTACAATCGAAGTTGAAAAATTGAGCATTTACATCGAATATCTCGAGCTCGTAACGCCAGTTTTCAGATCTTTCTCATCATTTTCGGCTGATATAATCTTAAACATCAGACCCAATTCGATACATGCACGAAATGCACACCGTTTTCAATCGGTCGTTTATCAGGTCACGTGACTACAAATGAAAAAAAAATAGATAGATGAAAAATCAAACTGAATCTAGATACCAAATTTCAACTTTCTAGTTCAATTTGAAGGGAAATTACAAGAGGGAAAAAACCCCAAAAATGAATAAAACTGGCCAAAAAACTATATTTTTGGAATTGTGAGCGGGTGCAATGAGACTGAAAAGTCCTTACCCCCAAAAGGCATATCTCGGACCCGTACTGAATTTACATATGAAATTTCAACTTTCTAGTTCAATTTAAATGGAAGTTATGTGAGGAACAAATTGAAAAAAATGAGGAAAACTGAACAAAAAACTCATCTTGCGCTTGTGAGGGGTTTGCAATGAGGCTGAATAGTCGATACCCACAAGAGACTCTACTAAATCTATATACCAAATTTCAACCTCCTAGCTCAATTGGGGGGGGGAGGGGGGAGTTGTACGAAGAATAAACTCGAAGAAAAAAACTGACCAAAAAAACTACATTACATTTTTGGGTTTTGTGAAGGGTTTGCAATGAGGCTAAAAAATCGAGACCCCCAAAAGGCATGTCTAAGACCCTACCATTGGTCTAGATACCAAATTTCAAAATCCCTACTCAATTTGAAGGGGAGTTATGCGAGGAGCTATTTGAAAAATAAGAAAAACCAACCGAAAAACATCTTCGGAATTGTGAGGGGGTGCAGTGAGGCTGATAAGTGAAGACCCTCAAAAGGTACAACTATAGCCCCTATCAAGTCTACATACCGAATTTCAACTTCCTACCTTAATTTGGAGGTTAGATAGGTTAGAAATAGCACTTTTTCAAGGTCAAGAAAGGGAAAAACTTCATATTTTCCCTCCTAACTGATCTAGGGTGCTGCTTCGTAGATTTGTTATACAACTTTGAATTGCCTGTCGACTGGCTCAAAAAGGAACAATTTTTAGGATTTTAGCCCCTCGGCACCCCCCCTTTCTCAAATTTGTACACAATTGAATTTTGATCCGAGGTCATCCCTATTACAGAATATTAAATTCACATCCAATCGAAGTCTATTTCTCAAGTTTGATCAATTTTGTGCGGTATCGAGCTGAGAAAATTATTTTTAGTATCGTGGAAAAAAATAAAAATAAATATTTGACATGCCCCTAAAATGGTCGTAATGGTCTTGCAGGACCTTACAACGAATTTTGTTGATTCTACCCCCTTGATCCGCATTAAGTCGATAGATCGTTATATCGTAGTTTTCATTGACAATGTGACCAAGAAAATCAGACTAAAATTCTGATGCTTTTTGAGCCTGATTTTCATGAATTAAGGAGATATTTAAATTGCTCGCTCATGGAATAAAAATGGGAGCGTTCTGGAACGTTTTTCTTGAACAGTGAAGTGAATAGCTGAAATCCCCAAAAGACACATTTAAGACCCATACTAAATCTGTATACCAAATTTCAACTCCTTATCAAGTGTGGAGGAGAGTTATGCGATAAACGAATTCAAAAAAAAAAAAAAGAAAAAGTGGTTAATAAACGACATTTTTAGGACTGTTTGGGAATGCAATGAGATTGAAAAGTTGAGACCCTCAAAAGGTACATTTAAGGACCCCTACTAAATCTACATACAAAATTTCGACTTACTAGCTCAATTTGGAGAAAAGGTATGCGAGAAACAAATTCAAAAAATAAGACAAATCGACCAATAAACTTGGGGGAGGGAGGGGGGTGCAATGCATCTGAAAATTCCAAATCCCGAAAAAGGCCCATCAGGGGTTTAGAGCCTCTACTAAGTCTATACATATCAAATTTAAACTTCCTAGCTCAATTTAGAAATGATATAAAGAAGGCAGCGGTTTTTTTTTCAAGGTTAAAAAGGGGAAAAACTCTCATATTTTCCCTCCCAATTGACCTCGTGGTCTGATTTTTGGATGTATTATACAATTATGAACCATGGATTGTCTATCGATTGACTCAAAAGAAAACAATTTTTGCAACTTTGGGCCCTCAGCACCTCCCCTTCCTCCCCCACCAAATTTGGGCATAACTGAATTTTGACCCCAGGTCATTTCCACTCTAGAACATCAAATCCGCCGCCAATATTTCCCAAATTTTATGGATTTTGGTCGGTACTGAGCTGAACAAATGATTTTAGTCTTCGAGGTTTTTTTTTTTTATTTCCGAATATTATCGAATTTTTCATTATCTAAAACATTGGTACTTTTCAAAAACTGTGTAAAACTTTCCATTTCAGAGGGAAAAAATCAAACATGATGAAAAGAAGCCTATTACACTGCATGTAACATGAAAGTATCTCGCCGAATTTTCATCTAAAAAAAAAAAATAATAAAAGATTGGTACCTTTCAAAAATTGTGTACAATTCATCGTTTTTGAGTAAAAAATCAAAAATTCCGAAAAGAAGCGTACCGCTCTTATAACATAAGTAAGAAGGTATCCGTCAATGACGTCACACTCACGAATACAGCGGAGGGGGAATTAGTCCCGACGTTTTACGTATTAAACGGGCTACTGGGTAACCTCTAGAAAGTCTATAGATATGGTCGTCCAGCGATTATCCCTCATTCTCGCCAACCCTCTTTAAATTGTGATGGGAGGATTGAAATTAAATCTGCCTAAATATTAAGCTTACTTTTGTGAAATCAAGTCAAAAAAATCGCGAAAGTTTCAATTCTTGTTATGGCAAACTCTTCAGCAGTGAGTACAGAATACAACTAACCAAAATTGCTACAGATAGTTCTACTCTTTCTTTTCTTTTACACATACTAAAATTAAAGCCGGCTTAAAATTCTCAAATAATACCAGCATAGGCAATTAAAAAAAATATCGTGCGTTTAAAAAAATAATCGAACATTATCGATTCTGCTGCAGCTAACCTATAATACGATAACATTCGTATATTTAATCAATCCCAAGTACCAGGCGAAAGGGTCATACACGTTCCTGTATTTTCAAAACGGAGAAGAGAACATTATTTTGCTCTATCTCGTACGAAAACCTTCACCATCCTGGCCACACGCCATACAATTTTGTTTCAAAAATTCAAGGTCTCAACTTCGCACATTTCCACATTAATGATCCGAAAAACGTTATCGTAGCCTTGAACTTTATTGTCAGCTCTCGGCAGTATGATACGAAAATTTACAAAAAATTCGCTAATTTCTTTACAAATAATTCGGTATTATAAAACTTCCCTACACCTATGATTTAATATAAAACTCAAATCAAATATAATCGATAAAATAATTCGGAATAAGAAAAAGAAAAAATCGCAATCGCGCATCTTCCATGTATGTACAATACATTATACTGTATCGTACACTGTAACACTTGCAGACCGGTAACACTGTGTAACACGTCGTCAACGTTACTGAACGTTAATTTCGAGCAGATTTGAATCAAGGGGGTGTAACTCAGCGGTAGAGTGTCCGCTTCGCATGCGGAAAGTCCTGGGTTCAAGTCCCAGTACCTCCACATTTTTGAAAATTTTTTTTCAATTTTTTTGCTGTAAATCGATCAGTAGTGAATTATTACACCCGAATAAATTTTTTTTTTCACGTTTCCGACATGTTAAATAATTTTTTCCATATTAAAATACGTGCGAATATGGCATAAAAAAATGTAAAAATATTTTTTAAATATTTATAAATTATTTTTTTAAATACTAATTAATTTAGGGTGTGAATTAAAAAAATTCAAAAAACTCACTTTCATTTTATTTTCCATGAGAACTCGATCCTTTAATGACGTTTCCATAGGCATTTTGTTGAGCAAATAAAAATACGTCTTACGTAATCTTTTAGTGTAAATTTTTTTATACTACATTTTACAACCTAGAAAAAAAAAAAATAATTCCGGTAAACGAGAGCAATCAAATAATAATTTTTAAATTATAAGAATAAAATTTACAATTTACTTTAACATACCATTAACTTTTCTCTATGTCTAAATAATATAATTCTGTACCCACGATAATCAACTTGTAAATTAGAATAGGTACGTAATAAAACAAAAGCTATTAAATAACACCAGAATGATGAATATTTTAACGACTTATGTATTTGTTTTCCATCATTGATGATCCATGTATGACGAGGTAGGAGAATTGGTAGATACTACGTACACAGAGGTACAACAACCATTTCGTAATTTTCAATACACCAGAGTAAATAAATAGGTATTTGGTAAATTTGATAAGAGAATAGTAAATAAATAGAATTACAGGTTATTTTAATGCCTACTGAAACTTCGAAACTAAATCATTACTATTATTCCAATTTGAATTTTTCAAAATAATGAGTTTTTTGATTTAATACCTCGTTCTATGATAAAGTTTTAAAAATAAAATCATTAAACCGGACAGCCAATATACTGATGACAGAATAAACCAAAAAGACTACACGCTAGATACGTTTCAACATTTTTATACGTTTCTAGAAATAAGTACAAGTATAATTTGTTCATTTACTAATTTTTATATATTTTTTCAGCCTCAAAAATGTTTTATTCTGCTTACAGGACCGTTGGAAGGAATTTGAGGTATGTTGTTCCAAGATCTGAAATATTTTTAAGGACCTGACAAAAAAAATCAAGCTGAAAGAAAAAAGATCAACCTATTTGGGTAATATCTCTCTCCAATAAAAATTACCCAAACTCAAGCTTTCATTTTGGCTTGACAGGGGATTAGATCTCAGACGAATAGTGAGGATTATCGAAAATTTACATGGCCGGAGAGCAGACAGTAGATGTGTTAAACAATTGAACATCTCAAAAATTGTTGGTGGTCAAAACAATAGAGACGATTAGCCCTTGACTTTTAGAATTCAAATATTTCAAGAGAGACTATTTAAATACTGGTAAACGATGATTTTTAAGCGTATATTCGCGTTTTTTATCTCGTCACTGGGAAGTGCGACAGTAAAACGTCCACTTTCGGGACATTTTTCACATAAATTTTTTTTCTGCGCGAATTGTAGATGGATTTTCTTGAAACTTGGATGAAAGTAAAGGTACCTAGGGGCAGTGTTGCTGAATTTTTACAGATTTTTCGGACCTTTAGTATGACCTTGATATGGGCTATGAAAACTTTGAGGAGGCTTGTAGGCCTCCATTTTAGAGCTGAAAACTGGAAAAATTTTTCCCTACTTATTGGAGGAATTTTTTGAACTGGTGGCTCTTTCTACAGTCTTTAAAAGTAGGAATTATTTAATCGGTAATTTCACATTTAGAGAACGAAAGAAATGGTTTTTGAGGATTGTAAAGGGGCCCACCACCGAAAACAAACCTCAACATTTTGAAGGGCCCATACCCCCTAACTCCATCTGTGGGGAAAAGGAGTCAATACTTTTCCTCAGAAAAACCTGCCTTCTAAATTTTGCTTCATTTTTTACATAATTTGCCTGGACTAGGATTCATTATCCATTTTTAAAAATTGTTACTTATTTTTTTCAAGCTTAAAATTTTATTTTTTTAAAATATATTTATACCTTTTGTAAAAAAGCACCGAGCTATTACGGTCTTTCGATCTACAACAGATTCGAAGAAAATGGAAAAATTCGCTTTTAGGTTCGAGAAGACCAGTGAGACGATTTTTGAACGCGTCAGGTAATCATTTTCAAGTAATTTAATTTTTATTTTTATTTTCATTTTTCTGAACACTAAAATCGTTTAGTCGGTTCAATGCAGACCAATTTCGTTCAAATTTGTTCCGTAGGCTTGGACTGGCCTTAGATTAAGATATTTATGAAAATGAGGATAACCTCGGATCATAATTCAGTTACGTCCAAATTTGGAAGAGAGCATTGCTGATCGGTAAAAATCACAAAAATTGTTCGTATTAAACCAACCTCACACGTCAATTGGAAATAAGGAGATGTGGTAGCCCCCCCCATTTTGATTTTTAAATAAGTCGAGTTCTCACGTATTTCTCCCATCAAATTGAGCTAGGAAGTAGAAATTTGGTAATGATCCCAGATGTATCTTTTGGGAGTTTCAACTCTGCATCGCTCCACATCCCCAAAAAGGTAGTTAACTTCATTTTCAAAGTCAAATTATCAAAGGAAATTAGGCTATTACAGACTATCGACTCACGGTAGATGAAGGGAGGGGGGAAGAGAACATCAACGAAGTCCGTTTTGAAGTCCTAGAAGACCATCGAGACCATTTTTGGCCATGTCAAATATTTATTCCATTTCATTAATTCCTCTTCACCCCCCCCCCCTCCTCGGACTAAACTCATTTAATCTCGGAGATACTGACCAAAATCGCTCCAATTCGACAAGTACGCTTAGTTTTTCGACAGATTGAATATAAATGAGTGGGGATGACCTAGGGTCAAAATTCAGTCGTGTCAAAATTTTGGGGGAGGGGGTGCTGAGGGACAAAAATTGCAAAAATTGTTTTTTTTTTAGGCCAATCAATGTAGAATCAAAAATTGTATCACATATCCAAAAATCAATCTCCCAGGTCAATTAGAAGGGAAACTTGGGGGGGGGTTTCCCTTTTTCGACCTTGAAAATAGGCTGTTCATTCTCTTTCTCTCCTCCAAATTGAGCTAAGCGGTATAAATTTGGTATGTACAACTAGTAGGAGCCATAGATGTGCTTTTTGGAGGTTTCGACTTTTCAGACCAATCGCACCCCCTCCATGCTCTAAAACAGCGGTTTTTGAGCATTTTTTCTTATTTATTGGGGTTTGTCTCGCATAACTCCCTTTCTAATTGAGCTAGGAGGTTAAAATTTGGTATGTAAACTCGGTAGGGACCATAGATGTGCCTTTTACGAGTTTCCATTATTCACTCCAATATCAACTATTACCCCTTCTATCAGTAGGCTATCTGAGTAATGAGCAGACGCAGATGTATCATTTGAGTCTCCAAAACTTATATTTTTGAGCTTTTTTGTATCAGATCCCAGCTCCAACTTATCCAAATTGACATTTAGTAGACTAAAATTTGAACGTAACATTTACAGGCCCGTGTGTAAGAGCGGTTGGAGGGAGGAAAAGGAGGGAGAGGGGGTGGTGTTCAAGGGATGAAACCTCTCCATGACCGAAATAAATTGAATTTTTACAGAAAACAGGACCATCGAGGGCGAAAAATTTTGGTAATGATTAAAATGACTTCACAAATGCAGTTTTTGATGATTAAGAATATAATCTTTTGCAAAATTTTCGTCCTCACTTTGCTGGGGCATATTGATTGTACTTTAGACTAATACATTGAATTTTCATATTTTTAAGTATCGAAAATTTGAATCCAGCTCCGAGTTAGTCTCGGAACAATCCTGCCCACAGGCCAGACCTTTTAGTATATTCATGTTTCTTATCTTCAGTCAGCTCAAATTGATCTCGGATACAATTTGGTAAGCTGATGCAAGTCATGTTATCCTAAATACGAGTAAAAAAAATCTCTTATTTCATTCCATACTATTTAAAATTACAACTTCTGAAGTTTCACTTATATTTATAAAATTAGAATAAAAAGTATCGCAGATAGTTGTACATTATCATTTTGTTGAAATACGTATTTATCGGTATTTTCAGCTCGTAATAAATCCAAGAAACAAACGTTCGAAAAAAGTAAACTGAACGATATATTAATTAACAATATACCAATTATTTAAAAAAAAATACATTAATTGACGTAGTAGCCTTATACATATCAAATCTTATCATTCTCAAGTTCGTTTCCTAACGTAATTTTTTGCACTTGGAAGTCGTGATGCATGATAAAGAGAAAAGCCCAAAACATATGTAAATTCAGCAAACAAGATACATTTGTACTAGCCTAACAATAAAAATGCGTAATATTTTCAAGAGTATCCATTTCTCTCAACTATTGATAATGATGATGGCTGGTGATTCGTACCAAAAAATAAACAGGTCTGACAGCCCTCCTGGCCCTGTGGAACTGCAGCATTCCACTTCCAATCCATATAGAGCCCCCTTTCAAAGTGGAAAAGAAAAAATTAACACCAGACGTGTACAAAGTTGTAGCCACGGCCGCGAATTAATTTAGTTAATGGTGGTGAAAAATTAATGCTAAAAAAAAAAAAAATTCGCCGATTATAAAGTTCCATCATCGAGAGAGCGAAAGAATCGGAACTGCGGAACGTTTAATAATTCAAAGATAGAAGAAAGAGGAAGGAACAAATAGCAATCGTAGATACGCGAAGGAGTGAGGGGTACACAGCTGTCCTTGGCCGTGGCCTCCAAATAAGCGTAAAACGATATTGATTGCGAGCCGCGTTCAAACACCACACACACAAGCACACATCCTTACAACACGATTCGTGTACCCATTACGTACTGTACAACACAACCAAACGAGTCGTGACGTCACAGCCAACGCAATCATCAAGGTAAATTATGCGGCGATGTAGAGGCAAAAGGGAAGTTTAAAAAAATGAAAAAAAAAAAAAAAAAAAAAAAAAAAAAACTTGGCCGAGGAGAGGGCAGAGAAAATGAAGATCCGATGCATCGCTGCTTCACATCGTTCGCCATTGCTGGGCTGTAATACACATTATACAATTATTCTTGGCAACGTCGCTCGTGCTAAAAGCGGAAAAACTCGCAGGATGCGAGAACGTTTGGTAACAACGCCGCACCGATAATAAATTTTTCTTCGCAGGGAAAATTCGTACGATTTTTCCGACTACGGGAAAAAAAAATATCCCCGACGTGTTATACGGTCGCGGTGGCGCTTTCGTCATCGGAAACCGTTTCCATTTTCAAAATACTCAAAAGGGTACCTTATTTAATACCCTGCTGAGCTATTATTCCATAAAAACAGATAACGTCGCGTCGAGCGGCCAGGCCAAAATGTACCTATATTACTCGTATATCTCTCCTAAGCCTCGTATTGTCTGCAATAAAAACCAATAATAAAATATAAAGTGGCTCGTATATGTTTTCGACTTTTCGTTAACTTTTCTTCGTACCATACAAGCGAGCTCTGTAAATGTAAACATTAAACACTTCGTATTTGTGCACGAACCATGGCTCGAAATACCTACGTACAATTTTCATTCTTTAAATTAACAACCTACCTACGTACTACCTTTTTTTTTTTTTTTTTTGCAACAATTTTGAAAATACTCTTTACGGCGTGGTTATTTAAAAACAATTCTATCTATGAAATAACTCGAAAAGGAAATATATTCTGTATGATTTTTGGCCTGATTTTTTCTATGGCATATTGTCAATGAAAACCCGGCTATTTACAGTCTATCGACCAACGGCAGATGGGGGGGGGATATCAGCAAGATGCGTTTTAGGGTCCTAGAAGACCATTAAGACGATTTTTAACCATGTCAGATATTTATTTATTTTTCTTCCAAATATTAAAATCACTTACTACGCTCGATACCGACCAAAATCGCTCGAATTTGGTCAATCGGGTCATTTTGGCGACGGATTAGATACATATGTAGTGGGGATGAACTTGGGTCAAAATTCAGTTATGCCCCAATTTGGGGGAGGAGGTGCTGAGGGGTCAAAAAACGCAAAAATTGTCCCTTTTTAAGCCAACTGATAAAGAATCAAAAGTTGTGTAACATATCCAAAAATCAACTTCTCAAGTCAATTAGGAGGGGAGAGATGGGGGTTTTCCTATTTTTTGACTTCGAAAAAGGGCTGTTCCGTCCCTATCACTCCACCAAATTGAGCTACGAAATTGAAATTTGGTATGTACATTTAGTTGGGGTTCTAGATGTGCCTTTTGGGAGTTCCGACTGTTTAGCTCCATTGCACCCCCTCATGGCCCCAAAAAAGTATGTTTTTGATCGAGTTTTCTCATTTTTTTCAGTTTTTTAAATTTGTTCCTCACATAACTCCTCTCCTAAGTGAGCTAAGAACCTGAAATTAGGTATGTATATTTAGTGGGGTCTTAGATATGGCTTTTGTGGGTTTCGACTTTACAGCCCCATTTCACCACCTCACAGCCCCAAGTATGTGGTGTTTTGTCGTTTTTTCTTATTTTTTGAGTTTGTTTCTCGCATAACTCCCCTCCAAATTGAGCTAGGAACTTGAAATTTGGTATGTATATTTAGTGGGGTCTTAGATATGCCTTTTGGGGGTCTCGACTTTACAGCCCCATTTCACCACTTCACAGCCCCAAATATGTGGTGTTTTGTCGTTCTTTTTTTCTAATTTTTAGAGTTTATTTCTCGCATAACTCCCCTCCAAATTGAACTAGGAACTTGAAATTAGGTATGTACATTTAGTAGGGGCCCTAGATGTGCCTTTTGGGGGTATCGACTTTTCCGCCCCGTTAAACCCTTCCTACCCGCAATGATTGCAATATGACGCGAGAATAAGGCTGGAAAAGCATCGTAAAGCAATGTTTTTTTTTCACTGCAGATTCATTCCATGTCAAAACGATAAACGACCCAAAAAGTAACTCGAGTCTTTCGATTTCCCTCAAATTTTTTTTGCGGCTTTTTCTGGGTGGTCTAGTTAAAAAAAAATTACCGTCATTTCGGCCTTGACACCTTTTAAGGGGTGGGGTAGGAGGGTTGGGTGCTTACAATTTTCGAATAATCGTAATTTTTTGTTAAACAGCTCACATTTGAAAGATCATATTTCAAGAATGGTTAAACTTAGGATAAATTTGTTTACGCTGTTTTGTTGGTAATTCAATGAAGGTTCCAAATTGACGTGCAGAGCTTTAAAATATGAAATTTGAAACTTTAAAATGAAAGCTCCACTTTTCATGATGAGTATAGAGGTTGAAAGCTACGATTTTAAAATCGGAAAAAATTACCACAAATCGAACTTTTTATGCTAGTTTTAACTAATAAATTTTCAAAAAGGGATTTCAACACATGTCGGGGTGCACTGGGGTTTTCAATTTTGGTTAAAATTCAAAAAAAAATGCTAAAAGTAAAGTGACACAATCCCTCTAAACGCTCCTGCTAGCCCCTTCAATGTGATTAAAATTTTAAAAAAATTGAAAAAAAGAAATTGGTTACTAATTTGAAGCTGCTGAACATGAATATTAACTTATTTTCCAAGTTTGTCTCTTGAGTGCTCCCCTAGCCCGCTGAAAAATGGAAAAATACTGGAAAATGGTTAAAAAGGCCCGTAGCATATCGATTATTTTCAATTTGGAAACGATTCTCTCGTGCTCCAAAAATTTGGAAAATATGCATCACATATTTTCCTTTCAAGAACATCCGCTAAATATTTATTATACTTCATTTATTTTTCATCAAAACTGCAACTTGATAAAAGAATTGACCGATGTATTTCGATTGGTTTTCAAAAATTTTTCAGAATTTCTTTTCCTGTTTTGGAAACTAAATATTCATATTTTACAACAGTGTACGCGTAGTTTTGTCAGTTATTTTAGACCTTTTAATAAATGTGAACAAGAGTTGTACAGGAAAAGCTAGCTTAAAGATGATTTTATAAAATAAAATATAAATAAGAAGTGAAGAACAGTGTAATAGTTGATTTATAAGTTGAAATTCGATTATTGATTTTATGTTCAAATGTCTATAAAGTTATGAGTGTTTGATACTTGAAAATGAATTCTGTTTTAAAAAGCAGAGATAGAGAAACCACTACGAGAGTTGAAGGAATAATAAAGCTGATCTTGTCTATTGATTTTTATCTTCAAGGTCAATTTTCAACCATGTTCTAACATTTTCCCATGATTTGTGATCAAAATTTGCACATCATACCAATTTTTACTAAATTTTTACTCGATTTCCGATGATTTTTAACGATTTCTTTTCATATTCTACGTTAATTTTCACCATATTATAAATATTTTTCACTGATTTTTCATAAATTTTCCGCACTTTTTACCCAATTTTCGACGAATTTTAACAATTGATTTTTTTATTAATTTATTGTATTTTTTTACTCATTTTTATCTAATTTTCCATAATTTTTGACTAATTTTTTTATAACGTATGCTAATTTTTATTATTTTTTCAGCATATTTTCTTAATTTTTCACTTTTTTTTAATCATTTTTACTAAATTTTTAATGGTTTTCAACGATTTTTTCACATACTTCACGCCATTTTTCAATTTTCACCCATTTTTATCAATTTTTTACTCAATTTTTGTTGATTTTTAACAATTTTTTCTCATATTTCAGGTCAATTTTCATCACATTTTCGATGATTTTCGTTTTTTTTTTTTTAAATCAATGTTTACAAATTTTTATCAAATTTTCACTGAATTTTCACTGATTTTTAACCATTTTTCGGTCATTTTTTGCATGATTCAGGTCAATTTTCACCCATTTTTAAACATTCTATCATGATTTTTGATCGATTTTTTGCACTTTTTACCCATTTTTTATCATAATTTATTCTATTTTTTATGATTTTCAGCGGATTTTTACACATGTTAATTATCAGACATTTTCCAACCTTTTTTCATGTTTTTACACAATTTTCTATGATTTTTAATAAATTTTTTAATAAGTTTTGCCAAATTTTCTTGCATTTTTCAACATTTTTTCGTAATTTTTTGCTTTTTATACGCATTTTTATGAAATTTTCGATGACTTTCAACGATTTTTTCTTCATATTTCAGGCCAATTTTAGCCTATTTTTCAACATTTTTTCCTGATTTTTGACCAATTTTTTGCAATTTTTACCGATTTTTTTTAAATATTTTACGTCAACTTTTACTAATTTTTCAACATTTTCTCATAAATTTTGTAAAATTCTGCACTTTTTACCGATTTCTTTCTCACTTTAGTCAATTTTTAATAATTTTTAACCATGTTTCGTATATTTCCGGTCAATTTTAACCCATTTATACATCGAATTTTTGATAATTTTCAACGATTTTTTGTGACATTTAAAGTTGATTTGTAGTAATTTTTTCATGAGTTTTGATAACTTTTCGGTAATTTTTATCAAATTTTCATTCAATTTTCAATGATTTTTAACCATTTTTCAAGCATTTATCGTATAATTTAGATCAATTTTCACCTTTTTTTCAAAATGTTTACCCAATTTTCTGTTTTTTAACGGGGTTTTACATTATTTATGCGAATTATCACCTATTTTTCAACGTTTTTTATGATTTTTAACGTCTTTCTTATATTTTAAATCATTTTTCAACACTTTTTTGTAATTTTTGATCGATTTTTTTGCACTGTTTATTGATTTCTACCAAATTTCACCCAATTCTTGATGATATTCGACGATTTTTTAAAATAATTTTAGTCAATTTTCACTCATCTCGCAACATTTTTTCGTGATTTTCAATTAAAATTTTGCACTTTTACCCATTTTCTGACGATATTATTTAACGACTTTTTTCATATTTTAGGCCAATTTTCACATGTTTTTGTCAAATTTTTTCACTAATTTTCAACTTTTTGTCTCAAATTTTCGGTCAATTTTCCTCATTGTTTTTATCCATTTCAGTCATTTTTTCCCCCAATTTTCGACGATTTTTGAATTTTATTTTGTAAATTAGAAAATTTTGAATTTAATATTACATATCCAGGATTTGAAATTTTTTCCAGAAAGGAAAAAATGTCTTCAATTTTTCTCAATATTTTAATCGGTTTTTATTTTATTTTTTTTCAAGACATTTCAGACCTTTTTGAATAAAAATAAGGATTCTATAAAGATCTGAATTCGAGAATTTTGAAAAAAATCATGTACTCATAAAATGTTAAATGTTTTACGACCTTTGTGCTTAATCTCTAAACCCATTACTGTTCGATGTATGGAATAATTAGTCGTGTTCACCGTGCATTTCAGACAGACACTCGATGGCCTCCACACTCTCATTTTCAACTTTCAACAATAGGCAGGCATAATATACCTATGTAATTCAAATACATACTACCACTTTTAAAGTAATACAAATTTTTGAAATTTGAGCCATATGCGAATACAAATTAAAGTAACGATGACAAAATTCATTCTAAACATTAGACTGGACTGAAAATAAAGATTACAAATTCATTCGGTAATTTACTTTCCTACGAAAAGAGGGGGAATTTTTTTCTAGGCCTAAAGTAATTAGAAAGTTTTGAGCACGAGTTATAAAAATATAAATTTGATTTTATCGATTGAACAGAAAAACCAGAGTTTCTTTATCGATGGAAAAAATTCAAACAATTTGCCAAAGAGTACAATTAAAAAGTAAACCTATCATATATTACAAATGTATCGCAAACGTATAAAGTGACCGATAAATCGCGATTAAAAAAGAGTTATAATTTTAATCGACGTAAAATACGCCTTTTCCAATAGCCGAGACAAAATAAAAACGATTAATAAATGTTTTCTGCACAGCTGCTATAAGAGCGTAGAATATAAGTAGATGCGTGAAAAGTTTATTTTCTATACTATTTAATAACTTATCATTACATTCACGTCGCATGGCTGGATAGATAGTCGTATTACATAATATATTAACAATACAACTCAATCAATAAGTCAAACTGACTGCACTAAGAGAGGAAAAATTGTGTAATGGAAATAATTTTTTACCCAGCAGATGATTTATTATGTATATAAATTTTATAATCGAATAAGTTTCAATCTCGATCCGTATTACTTCGCAAGAAAAATGGAATGCTTTTCCATTGAATTTTGAAACGATGATGTCTATCGACCATCACGACGATAATAATTATCCCGATTAATGGTACACTTTAGCGATCAAATGACAACCTTGAAATAGATATACGCATAACGATTAATTAATTCAATTAAAAAAAATTATTTGTTAAAGACTGTGCGAGTGTGCAAGTGTGTATATCGTTTTTAAGAATAAAACTATTCATTTGAAAAAATTTTCAAACAACAGAGATCAGTGTGTACAAATCGGTGGTAAGGATTAAAGTTCAAAATAACACAAACCTTGAACTTGCTGATAAATCTAATTTTTTTAACCCAAATCGCGAAGTAAATTTTTTTGCAAAATTGAAAGTTTAGTAGTGCCCTTCATGGTTAAAAATTTTTAATTACTTATACGAGAGAGTTAACCTTTGGTATTGGCGTTTATCGAAGTTTTTAATGAATTTTTTTTACATTTATCGGCCAAGAATTACGATGGCGCGTTATCACTGAGCTTTTATGTTAGGAAAAAAAAAATGGTGAAAGTTCACCGTTTGATTGAGCAGCAGTATCATTACGAAGGAAATCTTTTTCGTACAACAATATCTGTTTGTATATACAAGAGGTTTACATAAGAACATGAATTGTATTTTTAAAATACGAACATTGTGCGTCAGAGCCGTTTTAATTGAACAGGAAACTGGCTTAGTGATGGGTGGAGTGAAAGTTATCGAAATGAAATTTATCACGAGATGAAAAATTATTGTAAAATAGCAACATTTACATTCAACAACGTAAAACACTTCGTAAATATTGAGGCGTGAATTCGATCGAATATTCACGTAAAAAAATTACATCCATTACATTATCATTCTGCTATCAGCCGCATAAAAGGTGGAGTTCGAGTAGATTTCATGCCTATAAATAGGCTCTGTTGTAACACACGGCCAAACTGAAATTTACTACAGAAAATTCATTTGTATCGAAAATAGATTCATGCTATATAGTACAAATATACTAAATAGATGACAAATACGCCCCGATATTGGTATAGATCGATTAATATTAGAATTTTTACCGGTTTTACGCAGTGATCATTTTATGATTCTATTTTTAGTTTAATTATTGCTACATGTTGAAAAGCTATGTTATTTAAAACCATCTTACCTTGGTGAGCAGCAGAACATTATTATCCCGCGATTCTATACTATTTTACTAATTAATTAACAGATAACAACTATTACAATCATTCTCTATTTTTTAAGATGATTTTATTGATATGATCATATCACTTTTTTTTTGAGAAGATAGGTATAGGTATGCGTGCAGGAATAATATCAAATATCAGTATTTTCAGTTCTTAAACAATCCACTTGGAGCAGCACTTACCTATTGAAATTAAAAGATGTGACTGAAAATAATTTTAAATAAATTATTTTTCGAATTCAGTTCAAAATTTTAAATAATGGTGAAATAATAATTACCGAGGAAGTGAAAATTGAAATTTTTTCAACATATTTGTCATACTAAAGATCACATTTTTAGATGCAATAGGTAATCGGGTATTAATTCTCATTTGACCGAAACAAAAAGAGAAGAATATAGAATATTAACAGATAATGTTTAAAAATCAACGTAATGTGTTTTTAAAAACTTGTATTTATTTTTATAAATAATCAAAACTTTATAAATAATTATATAAATAAAAAGTTTGGAACTAAACAACCATGCATAAAGTGTTTTAAAGTATCACTTCAACTATCGATGACTACCAGTGAACGTATTATTCTGCAGTAATAATTCTTTGATTCCATTCGAGATACTATTTTGATTGAATGGACATTTCGGATACAATGCACTACAACTGACATCCTGTTTTCCATTATCGATAGCTGATTTGAATTTCGAACCATCAATTAAGAAACTGATTAAACTGTCACTGAAAATATGAATTTTTTTTTTTTAGCATCATCAAACGAATTGGTCTGAGTAATAATTAGACTAGTATTGAAGTCGACTGATATAAATTGCAAAATTTAAGCAATATGTTAATGAAGCAATTTTTACTAATTATGACAATAGAACCGTGTAAATCACCTTATTGTATTATCAGTCACATTATTATTATCAGCGTATTCAGCTCTGCTAATTCTGCTACGAGATGATTGAACGTAGGAACAAATTGCTTTTTGCATGCACTCCGAAGAATTAATGTTGTATTCTGACATTATTTTATCAAACTGAGAAACAATTTGGTTTACGCCTTGTGGTAAATCATCGACGTCTAAAACGAAATAATAAGCACTTTAAGTCGCGAAAATTTCTCGAAAATATCATTAAATAAAAAAATTGCCAACTTCTTCCAAAGGGTGTTCCAGCATAATGGCCATATGCTGCCAATTCCGGAATCAATATGTGTATTAATTTTGGAATGAAAAGTAATGCACCAAGTCCGAACATAGCTCCAAGAAGTAAGCCACCGATGTCAAATTTCAATGGGTAGAATCCATGGCCAAGGACATTAGGTCCATATCCCTTAAAACATCATAGGTGATTACTGATTAAAGTAATTTTTTGCAATGATTTCTTTCTTTTTTTTTTTTTTTACTGTTAGATAAACTACGATTTCCATTATTTTAAACCATATAAAAGCATTTAAGTGATAACGGTAATTATTTTTTGTACGTATTTTTTATTTTATTCGCACTTCGCAATATTTCTCAGTACCTAACTATTTTTATCAGTTATATATTTTCAATATCTCATTAACGATGGAATAAAGAAAAATTACTTGGAATTTCAAATGCACTTAATTAAAATATTACCTCCAAAGTGGCACCAGTCGGATACGTAAATCTGGCCCCAAGAGGTTTTTCTGAATTCTGATTCTGAATAGATGGTTCTTCATTAGACGGATAATTAAAATAATTCACTGGTTTAGGTAAATTATTCCTAAATGAAATAAGATTTTTATCAAATAAAAAAAAAATAAAAAAAGTGTCATACACGACAGAAGTAGGTAATAATGCGATAAATCGAGAAAATAGTAATTTCGAATTGAAAATACCTGTTTGGGAATTCAATATCATTCGATATTTCCGCCGCACAGCAAATGAAAAAACACGAAATAAATAATGAAAATAATTTAAATGACGTCGAATTCATTTTGAAGCCTTTGAAAGTAGAAAATATCACAACAAACTTTACTATTCAACACTACTGATGAAAGTATATGTAGTTATAACTAAACACGTCGAGATGTTGACACCAAGAACTTCTGAAACATCATAAGAATGCCATAAAAATCTCAGTATTTAAATATGTAATAATTATGAAATATAATAAATTCACGTAAGAATTGTCAACACAGATTGCATCAAACAATAGTAAAAGTGTAAGCAGCACATCCTTCCGTGTATAGTTCAAAATTTACTTTCGTTTTCAGTAAACTACTCTTCCTGTAATATTGTCTTTGGTCACAAGCTGAAACAATTTAATTGTTCGTTCAAAGGGTGCTAAACCATTGACAAGATCTCATAATTTTAAAACACATTATTCAGTGAACAGTATAATAGATTAAAGTTCGTTGCGAGATGAAAAAAATCCATATGTCAATTTTATTGCATGTTAGGTTCATAGAAGGTAGGCAGGTATTTTATGTTCTGCATTGTTAAACATTCTACAAAATCTTGCTCATCTTCAAGTACATAATTATGACGGTTAGTTAAAATGATTTAAATAAAAAATATAACCCATAGTAAGAAAAAAAACATCTTCAATGAGTTGTCGTTATGGACATTGAATTTAGTAACCCATCAGTAACTTTATTTATGCTTACATAATAATAAATATGTCATTCAAATTGATCAGAAATATAGGTTATAGGTAATCTATCAATTAATATTTCATCAATATTGTAGATATTTTTAGCTATGAAAGTATTTAGCAATTTCTTATTCAATTTTCATTACAAATCCGAAATACAGATTGGTAGTTGAATATCACCCAGCTATTCTAATATGAAATCCATATTTACTTACTAATAATTCAGAATATATAATTTAGTAATTCAGCACAAAAAAAGTCAGCGATAGAAAATTTTTAAATGCTTTTAGTTTGACACTCACAAGCGTATGAAGTTACCAATCTAAACAAAGACCGAGTCTTGCTTCATTCACTTTGCGGGCAAGAATTCGTATAAGTTTTAATCGAAACTAAAGAATTTTTACAAAACAACATTAAGATGTTTCCATCAGTTGCATTGTAATCCAACTGCATAATTTCTTCCAGATCATTTTCTTCGTGAAGGAGAAAACCATAATAGAAATTTTATTGTACATAGAAACCCATCAAAACAGCTAACCTATCATTAAAACTTTAAAACGAAAAATTCTCCACTCAAGTCTCAATAAATGACATTTTTTTTCTTCGAATGAGCATCTATAATCATGCACTGTAACGTTGCATTTCATTGTTTGATTTCGATAGAAAAAATCTTCAAGTGTTAATCATAATACTGAAACAATGAAGAAAGAAAAAATATGTACGAAAAGAAAAAAGGAAATGAACAATATAAGGAAATTCGTGTAATTTTTTTCAATCATATAAAAATATTTGTACAGTTAAAGGTGAACCTAGTGAAATACTTCCATAGAATGGCATACAACGGTTTAGTTTTTTGCTTTACCTAGTGTCTTGTAGTAGTTTTTACGTATACTTACTGTGATTTTTTTGAATTTTTATTTTTTGCGTTAAAATTCAAAATGTACTTGTCTGTGATTGTGATATTCCTGTGCTTAGATTACGTATATTGTAATAATGAAGACACGACTGAAAATTATTTTAATGAGAGGTAAATGTGTTTGTGTTTATGCTATCGATTCATTTTTTTCCCTTATGAAAACAAGTTCAAGTCCTTGAATATCTACCTTCTATTTCAGACTTGACAGTATGTTTAAAAAAATTGAAGCATTGCCTAACAACAAACCCACATCGAGCGATAGATCGGCACGATTCTTAACGTTCAATAATGACGCGAGCCATATCAGGGTATCAATAAAAAGTTTACTCAATTAAAAATCATCTTTTGTTAAATAAGTATAGATAAACCAACTCTACACTTTTTAACAACGAATTTTTTTCTAAACAGGTAGAAATGGTGTTTGCTATTCCCTTTTTGGCAATTCCCATCGGTGGAAAACCAGATCCACATAACCACGGTGTGGCTAAACCTCAAGTAGATGTCAATGTTAAATCATTACTAGCTATGGGAGGAATATTGATAATGCTATTTTTCATTGTTCCTAAAGTAGTACATCTTTATCTTCCACCGACCAAGGATCCGCATGGATCTGGTCATCAAGCGAGAGGTATCCACTTTCAAAAAATTTAAAAATGACCTCTATATATTTTACTTACTTTTGGTTATTAACCTAATTGTTTCTTTTTTTTTTAAGAATCTATTCCTAACGGTATTGATATGATATTGGAACGTATTGACGATTTACTTCACATGCATAATATCGATTTTCAATCATGTACTCAAAAAGCATTATGTCATACGCTAAATAATGCTTCTAAGAAAGTCAAACAAGGTAAAGCAAATGGTGCTGAAAAATTACTTGACGCCCTTAGCAAGTATGTTATTAATTAATTCGCTTCATCTAGGTACGTTCGTCAAGGTATTAATGGATTTTCTTTGCAGCTTTTATCCACTAAAACTCATCCTAGAAGACACATGGATTTGGAATTTATTGGAAAACATCGGCCGATCAAAAGAAACAGAAAATGGAACTTGTCAAAAATTCAGTCAAAAGTGTTCCATAACACAAAATGGTTTAAATAATGCAGCAGGATCACTACTAGCAGCGATTAAATTACGTAAAAATGATTGAAAAACGTACGAGTTGGGAAAAAACTTTTTAATAAAAACACAAAGAATGTAAAAAATACTGTAGTCTAAATTGAAAAAATACACAGGTAACTTTTTTGTACAAGTGTTGAATTCTTTTCAAGGGGTCATTAATTTTACAGCGTCTGTATTTCTGAGAGCTATAGCATTTTCTAGAGCGGTTTGACCGAATTTATCCTCAATTTTAGGTGCGATTCCGCGACTTAATAGATACTCCACCACTTTTATATTGTTCGTTATCACAGCCTATAAAAGAAAAGAAAGGAAAAGAAAAAAAAGAAAATTTTAAACTTTCTAAATTCATTAATTCGTGTGGATGGCAGATAATCATACCATATGAAAAGCAGTACGTCCGCTTCTGTCTGGACTATTCAAATCAACTCCAGCCAAATAATAAGATTCCAGTCTTTCAACTAAGCCTGAAGCTGCAGCACTATATAAAAAATTTTAGTTGTATTAGGTAACTAAAAAATTAAGTTGGGAAATTTGGATTCTGAAGCAAGCACTGGATACACGGCTATCTACTACACTTAATAATTTTGCATCTTATTTACCTGCATAATTCTTCGCCAATATATTTCAAACAGCCAATGAAATGAGCACCACAGTTTCTAAGAGACTGAATAACATCATGATGATCGTGTAGCACAGCTTCAGCCAAAGGGGTACGTCCATTTCTGTACAATTTCATGAAGTAAGAAAAATATGATATTTGATTGAATTCTCTAAAGTAATCGTTTCATTTACCTATCTTTAACATGAAGCAAACATCCATTATGCAGTAAGTAATTTATCATCGTAATACTTCCTTCGCAACATGCCACATGTAAAGCTGTCCTGTGATCGTAATTTGGTGCATTTAGATTAGCTCCCTAAATGGTACATGATATGAAAAATGCTTTTAAAATCATCTTCAATGTAATATGCACCATCTTGTATGTGGTACGTAATACATACGCATGACTTTAGAGTATCTAACTGAGCGATATCTTCTTTAACTACAGCATGTGTAACAAGTGCTGGAAGTATAATATTACTCAGCTCCATAACTTCACGTTTTGATGACAATCCTAAAGAAGTTCCGAGTACATCCATCAAGTTCATGTTGTCTCTCTCGGTTTTCATTTTCTCAGTGCTCATTTCTCCCCTTAAAACGGTACCAAACATCTAGCAGGATAAAATTTTTGTTTAAAAAAAACCACATTTCTTCCAGAACTTACACAAAAATACTTTGAATTACCTCTTTTTTCTTATCCAAACTCCAGTCCTTTTTCGTAAGCACGTACGATAATTTAGCTAAAGCTGCCTCAGAAGTCATATCGTAACCGCATAATACTCCCACGGTACTCAAAATCTTAAATTTGTGAACAATATTCATTACAAACCGCTTAGCAATTTAATTAATAAAAATATATTAGATTGTATTTTTCTATCGTAATTAATAACATACTTGTCCAGTCGCATAATAACTTTGTACTTTGCCAGTATAACATTGAGTACAGTTAACTACAATAAGGCCTCTTTTTACTGCATTTTTTATTTCTACGATCAGATCTTTACGATTGGATATGAAATTTCCAGAACCGTATGTTTCCAAAACGATACCTTCCATTTCAGAATGTAGGAACGATTTAACCTATAATAAAACAAACCTCAGTAATTTTAATTTTACACTTTTCCATATCACCATAAAATTGAACAATTTACCAAGTGCAAAGAAATGTTGGGAAAAATTCTTAATAATCCCACATTTTCATTCAAATTCGTTTGAATAGTGAATCTATCCATATTCACATAACAAAATATTTCATCGTAATTCACTGAAAAAATTTTATTCAAGAATTAGATAAACCAAATGAAAAATAGTAAAATAAGAATTTTCCCCTCATTTAGCATCCTTCAGGTACGAAAATTAAAATGAAGTAGCGTGAATTGAAAGCAGGTAATAGAGAAATAATGATGATTTAGATAGTTCACAAATAAGGCCTAAATTTCGAAAACACCACCTGCACCAGCTAGATTTTAGGTCCAAATTTAATCCATAAATGAAAAAATAAAAAACAATAAATGAAAAAAAAAAACATTTCAAATACGCTCTAATGACAACGCAGTATATAAAAATGCCTATCAGGAATTAGCAGGGAATATTTACGAACTTTTTTCACTACAAATTTCTATATCATCTACCTAATTAGAAATCTTTATAGAAGCAAATTGTAAACAAAGATTAATTACTTGCTTATTGCACAGTTGGCTATAAAAAAGAAGTAGGCAAGCATTTAAATAAAGTACATTTATATTTAGGCGGAGCCTAAACATGTTCAAATGGTTTCAAGGATAGAAGATCAATTACCAATAATTTCAGTGCCCAATGAGACCAAATCGGCAGCATTTGGTGACGTAAATGCATCAAGTGTATTAGAACTAAACTTGATAGTTCTATTGCCACGCATTAGTTTATTATGAAAAAATACGGTCACTTCAGGAATAGTGAAATTGCCAGCGATAATCAAAGAACCAATAAAATTATCGCTACCGTCTGTTCTGGTTTCATAGATTGGAATCTAAACGAAAAAAATATAACGTTATGCATCTGAAAACTTTGCATTGTATAATGTATTCCTGATAAAGATGCTAACTTGTGATCCAGTAACAACAACCGATTTTCCAAGATTTTCAAGCATGAATGAGAGAGCCGAAGCGGTATAAGATAAAGTATCAGTGCCATGGAGGATGACGAACCCATCATACAGTTCGTAATTTTTCTATCAATGCAAATCATCGTATAAATTAGACACAATTAAACGAATGTCTATAGCTATAATTGTTCCATTACTCACATAAATATCGGTTGCAATTTTATCCCAGTGCGAAGACGTTATATTACAAGAATCAATCAAAGGATCGTATTCGTAAATTGAATAAACAATTCTGCGCATTCGATGAACTTCGCTGCAAAGAGATCGCAATTAAATATCGATAATTCATTCATAATAATCAAAAAATACGATAGGTAGTCTTTTGAGAGCGCATAAAATTGATACGTAAAATCTGTAGCACATTTCATTAAGATAAGAATACTTTCTGTCTTACAGATTATTCGTATCTTATTGTATCAATAGTTCTGCTTAATTTAATTTACAAAAGGTGTGCACCGGTTTCATCGAGTAGAATTCAAGTGCAAATAACAATTACCGTGGCACGTGAACAACATGTAGATGTAGTCATTCGATGGTTGAATGTTCTCAGACTGAAGTCGCAAGTATCGAGTAATTATCTACCTATAATGACGCAAACGTACCCTCGCGGGCTGGCTTAGACTGAAAGGTCAAATTTTTCCAGGGTATAATAAACATATATGAGTCTCGTCGAAACGTATTTAAGTTCACGAGGCTCAAATTAATTACTGTCGATCACGTTAATATTAGCGTGATATTAATAACCCGGTGAATGGAGATACGTTGAAAATTTCTTTAAAAACGCGTAGTTTATTTGGGAGAGTTCTAAGAATATGTACGTAATTTTTCTGTAAGAGACGAACTTATTCTAAAAATGATAACGTAGCTAAGTAAACTTACGGCAAAACTAATGTCGGATACGGGTGAACTGTCTCAATTTCATTTCTTTTATTCATGTAACTTTGATCGTGTAATTTAGGATCGGAACGCAATTTGGCAACCATGGTACCCGAACTTGGTACATAGACTACAATAAATCAAGTTTCAAATCAGAAATTTAACATAGGTAGATATACGCAAGAAAAATCAAAAATATCGACATCATTCCAACACATTAAAACAAAGATTAATGAAGACAAGTAAACATAGACAATCAACAGAAATATGTATGTAGGTATATGAGAAAAAATTCAATCAAAAGAAAACACGTGGAAGTAATTTAATTGAAATGAATTTTGAGATTTTAGGCCGCTTATTTAAACATATTATATTCCCTGGGCAAAGATTAAATTATTTCTACAATCATTCGATCTGAAAAATTAATGATTTATTTTAAGAAAAATTATATAATAATAAAAGTAGCAATAGGGGAGTGTAAAAAATGGCGTCCTTTATCGTTTTTGTAGATTTTATTTAAATTGTAGTATGTAGTTGCCATTGGTCAGAATCAGAATTGCAGTAGTTTTAATATTAATTTTAACCAATAAGATCTACGATTGATGTAAACTCTAGAAAAACGATGACGTCATTTTTGCCAATTCCCTATAATAGACAGAAATTCATATATTTTTCAAAAGTTTTATGGAACAAATTATTTTCAAAAAAATGGATAAATAAAAATATAATTTTTTTCAATTCTATTTCTGAAAAAAACTTTAATATAGGCAGGTGTTGGATTCCATAAGAAGATAGGTAACTTAAAGGATTTAAAATTCAAATAAAAAATAATTAATATCAACTTTTTAAAAAATACGAATAATTTTTTCGAAAATTATTTCATCAACATAGTTTGAATGTAATTTTGTTTAGTTCTAAACATTATTTTTAACGTTTCAGCTGGTATATTGTCTACAGATCTAAAAAATTAAATACCTAAGACCATCTTTTATTACAAACTTATGATTTAGTATTCTAAACATCGAGTTTAATTAGAAATATTTTCCTCCATCTGCATTTTTCATCATTCCAATGGTTCCTCCGACATATAAAACTAAAACGTGACATTCTAATTTTTCTTTCTGACCTGAAGAAATTATTTAAACAAAAGGTAATGAAATAAATAAATAGATAGTGAACTGAATATTAAAAATTAAAAAAAAAAATACCATCGGAGACGAACACTTCGGTTGAATTTAATTGGGGCATACTTTTGAAAAATAATTGTATGAACTAATGAACCGTTGGTAGCGAAGACGTAAATGAAACTGTTGACTGTTAAAATTTGCTATGGTCTACTATAATTCCAAGTGCTTAGTCTGAGGTTTGTTGTTCATTAGGTTGATAACGATAACAGGTATCAATCAGGAAACATACATTTTAAAATTTTGAAGAGAGGGGATGAATGATGATGAAGCAAAAGAGTTCCTTTTTTTTTCAATTAATTTTACGTATTTATGATGCATCGAATGTTTCAAAAAAATGACCCGTAACCTAATGTGGTCAAGTTTAATAAACCGAGTACGAAAAAGTGATCGATTTAAACAGAATTAAATTTAAACATATAACG
This sequence comes from Ferrisia virgata, assembly GCA_900060175.1. Taxonomy (NCBI): domain Eukaryota; kingdom Metazoa; phylum Arthropoda; class Insecta; order Hemiptera; family Pseudococcidae; genus Ferrisia; species Ferrisia virgata. The sequence continues at coordinate 25,918 of FIZR01018167.1, forward strand.
TGACTTACATAGATAACCGCAAGCTGGTTCGTTGTCTTTACTTGTGATAAGAATACTTAATACAAATCGATCTACGATTGAATAAGTTTCTATACAATGGTAAGTGTTGAGAAAATAGAAGTTGATATACATAACGATTCATTTGCATAGTTAGAATTTGAGATAAGACCTAATGAAATTATTAATTACATGAACTTAGGCTACCTACATACAATTTGATAACAAACATTGAAGCAATGTGCATAATAACCTCATTTTAAAGAGGGTACGGTAGATTGAAATAAATTCAATCATACTTAACACTCTTGTCAGTGCAGTGTACATATTTTTAATACAATATAATTTTTATAAAATAAATATTACTCACCAGTAAGAATTCTATTCAACGCAATGCCATTCATATCTTTAGACCGGAATCACCGTATACGATTGCTTGGCACAAGGTAATGGAATGAGCGACGGACGAGAATCAATATGAGCTATGTGACGAGTTCATGACGTCATTTTCATTGAAATATTCAGTACATAATCTACAATTTTAATTGAAATTAATTTTGAAATTATTTTCTTTGAAGTTTTTTTTTTAGAAAAGGTTTATTGAACTATTTCTGTATCGAAAGGATTACGTCAACGGGAACGTTGTTTATATCGCCTGATAATGGCCCATTACTTACTGAGGTCCCATGGTGTAATGGTTAGCATTCTGGACTCTGAATCCAGCGATCCGAGTTCAAATCTCGGTGGGACCTTCGAATTTTTTTCGTGTTTGTTATTTTTTGAATAATGAGAGTCATTACAGTACGTTAAAATCGCTGATATTTTGATATTTAAAAATAATTTCAAAACATTACTGGTTGTCATATTTCGCCATATCGAAAAAATATTTTCATTGCGTGATATCCCTATAATGATTTGTCAACAAAGGAAGACAAAATACTTATATGAAAATTTAATTAGTGTTTGTTTCTTTGCATTTTTCATTTTGTTAGATTGTATATTTTTCACGAAGCATTGCAATATTTATTCTAATATTTATATTTTCTGAAGCAGAAAATTCATCTCATCGCAGAAGAGAATTTAAAAAAATAATTTCACACTAAAAAAGCGACATTTATTTAAAATTCAACACACACACAATGAAACTAAAAAAAAAAAAAAAATGAAACACAAAAGTAAATTAAATTAAATTCTACATAGGCTTATATTTAAACTTTGCGCGGGGTACGTTTCAAATTCAAAGGATTTCATTTACAAGCTGAAATATGAAATTATCTAAGCATCAGTGGTATTGTTATTTTGATTAAATTTTTTTTCGTATTTAAAAATTATGCATAAGTAGATGTATATGCCACCTATTCATAATTATTACGGCCTAAAGATCACAGCCAAAGGAAAGCCTATGGTAAATGATTCGTTTGCTTATAAGATAAACTGCAAATTATTAAGTTTAGTAGATTCACGTATGACTAGAAATATCTCAATGCCTCAAAATGGTTTAATTTTCTTCTTAAAATTTGACGACACCACATTATTTGGACTGTTGATTTAGAATAAAAATGAGCATTTGGTTTAGAATAAGTGGGTAATCACACATTTTATCACATTTTTCTTTTTAAACAGTATGGTAACTTATTTTTCAACATTAGGTATTAAGGTTGTCTTATCTTCAATGAAATTAATTTAATAAAGCTAGAGATATGTAGAAAAAAAAACGAACAAAAAGAATTAATAAAAAGTTACGTATGTATTTTAAGATTGCAGACATTTAAAATGTCACAATAAAAAAAAAAAAAAAAAAATGATAAGTATAATTGAAAGATACGTATTCCAAGTTTGAAAAAGACGCCTACGAAACATTCCTTAATATTCATATTTATAATATGCATAATAACTACCAACTAGATAAAAAATTTCCTCTGGAACGGTTAAAAATTTTTAAAACAGAGGAAATACTATAATATTTCTATGCAAAGGTTTTCAAAACAACAAGAATGCTGCTATTAATTTCAATATTTTTTTGGAATCTAATATTGAACGCGATAATATTCATCTTATAATATATTATAAATGCAACACGTACCTATTTTAATCAGTTCGAAAAATGCACGATAAAATAAAGATTATGCCTTCTTAGATTCACTTCTTCACAAAACGAAGTTTCAATCGACATAATTATGATCACTAATCTTCCCTAGAGACAGGTACCTACAACTGGTACCTATATGATATATTTTTCTTGGTAGATTGGCAGTACATTTCAGCATTATAATTTATCTGTGATTCATTCACGAATTAAATTCGTTCAATAAGAAAATAATTTCATTAGCGCAATTGTTAGATTGTTTTAAAGCTATTTTTAAATCATTATCGTTGTTTGACTGAGCCTTCTGTAAAGCTTTTTGTAATGATAAGAAAACTGGATACTGGTTTTCCAATAATACTGATGATAATCTAAAATTAAAACGATTTATTTATCATGACAGGTTCTGATATTTAGATTTAAAAATTTTAAAGATAGGTATTAATGGTATTAGTCTAGCTAGTTATGAGGTACGTACTTATCATTTTCATTAAAATCATTGCATCTCAATAGTCTGTAAATTTGCATCAACTTATCATTCAATATTCTGAACTCCAATGATCTATATTATTAAATTATAAAATTTGATTATTGCGTTTAACATTTTTCAATATATCGTGAGAAATAGACATCATTTTTATTACTTGTAATCGTTGGTCATTTGTGTATCATATTGAAATAACATGATATTTGATGTCAGATCCTTCAACGATTCGTTAAAATAGTCTAACAAAAAAAAAATTAAAAAGTTAATCGAAAAAGATTATGGATGAAAACTGAAATCTAAGCATTTGATATTGATTTCGTCATACACTACATCAATACAAAACCAGTATCTAATGTAATATCTATTAAACTTACTAAAGTCATCCGTTAAATTGATACTGTCCAGATGTTTTCCATCTTCTAGGAATAATTTTTCATAAAAATTGTTAAGAACTGTGCCATACCCGGAAATGTTGAACGGTATGAGTAAACTATTGGCATATGAAAAAGTTACTAAAGTCCATAATTGAACAATTGCGTTTTCGTATTCGAAGATATTCACAACACTATTTTTATTTTCATTCGAAAACGGTTTATTTTCCTGTACAAAAGCAATAAAAATTAAATAAGTATAATTTCTTTTGAAAAATTAATCTCGGCGATTTTTTTCGTTATTTACTTACTTCATTTGTATATCCTACGCTGAGAATAGGAATTTCGAAAGAATCGAATAATCCGATTTCTATTCCAGAAGTAAAATTTTCCGTTTTCAGCCGAATTTGTGATCTTATTAAATTGTTTTTATTATCCAAGAATTTCTGCCTGTGAAAATATTATTTTTTTCATTTGTGTTCTTTCAACAACGTAGAAAATAGCTCACTGACCTGTAGTCACTATAAATGAATTTTTCTTGTAGACGCCATACGTCGAAAAGAGATTTCTTTTCTCCCATTTTTTCTTCAGCATTTGGATTTTCTACTAAAGCAGAGATACGTTCGAACAAGGACATTATTACCGGGCTCGCTTTCACGTTCAAATATTCTAAACCTTTAACATAAATTTTAAAAAATTCCAACAATAGATAAATAGTGTATAGCTGTGTTCCATTTTACTTTTTTCCAAGTGACAAGTTAAATGAAATGGACTACAGTAAGTATTTTATTTTCGCAATTTTATGTCTAGTTCATACCTTGCATTGGTAGTTTCATATCTAAATATGTTATAGCCCTTTGTTTAATTATATGTTTATTCATTTGTACCCAAGAATCGTCCGAATATGTTTCAGCTTCTTCTAAACCAAAGCTACAAAATACAATCGTTGTTTTTGGATTCCAACCTGATGGTAAAATAAAATTATTAATACCTTAACGAAGAAAAATAAGGAAAAGAGTAATCGACAATAAGGAAATGAGTAAATGAGTATTATAGGTAGATTTAGGTTCTGTACTACGTACTGTTGATATTACGAAATATATACCTTCGTTCATTTTTAATTCTGATAATATTTTTGACACCGCCATTAAAGTATTGATACTTTCGTAAGTCTTTTCGCCACTGTTTAATGTTCGTCTGCTATTTCCTAGTACAACATATCGATCTGGTTCGCAGATAAAATGAAATTAATTTGAAAAATTAAAGCAATTCAATACCTAGAATTATTACAAGTACCTAAATGAAATTCATGTTCTGTATGTACCTATTCGTACTATCAAAATGATATCATTTTCAAAATCATTTTAAAACTAAGGGTCATGAAAATGTAATGTACTTAATTATCGTTCTCTTTTTTTCTACGTTTCTACTTATAAATTACGATACTCGAAATCTCTATCAAAAATTGAAGTCGTCAGTAACTATGTGAATTTTTTTTTTTTTATAAATTCTTACTGATAACAGAAATGAACTTGTGAATATTACCATATTCGTGACTGCCCTTTAAATACGCAGCTATATCGTAAGAGGTATAATTCACGTGTATGAAGTACGAATATAAAACTAATCTTCCACTTTGAAATACGAAGCCTGGTCCAACCGAATATAGCGCATTCAATGAGCCTCGCCATGAATCTGGAGATTTATTTATCACGGCCATTTCTCTAAATTTATAATTATCAAATTAGTTATCAATACGTAGTACAATACTTGAGATTTAACGAATCCATACGATCTCAACTTACCTTAGAATATTTTGAGCTGTCATTGCTTCAATTATTTGAACTGGTATTCCATTAAAAACCGTATCATGTTGGAGAATTCCTACGTAGATATAATGCAGTAACATGATCACAAAAAAAATAAACAATGCACAGTAAAATGAATAAAAACTGTAAAATAATAGGTACTTACCTAAAGAGTTGTAAATTTTTTGTAAATTGGCCAAAAGTGTAGGTGATATTTCTTCAGTGACAGTAAACATATCAGCATATGGATATTGTTGCGGATCAGCAAATAACAAAACTCCATTAACGCCTCTTTTCAAAGCAGTCGTTACCTGCGAATTTATGACATGAATTTCACGCATCTTCTCTCATAAAAAAGTATTGCACAGTAAAGCATACGCTTACTTTTTCTAAAATTGGTATTTCGCCCAATCTCAGCAAAATTATGCAACCTCGTAATGATATCCCCTTTTCAAATAAATAATTAAAATCATCTTGCGTACCGTAGTTTCCATATACGGGCAATCCCTGCAATTAGATTGATTGTGCGTATAGTAGACGAACTTATATAGTTCTATTTTAAATCATTTCTGAATAATTAACTATTAAAATTGATATTGTAGTGATTAGTTTAAAATAGTCTAATACTCACAGAAACACGATTCGAAACATTACTGATATTTTTAGCATCGTCTGGAATGATATATTTGTAAGTGGCGTTTCTCACGTTACGATATCTAAGCTCTCCTTTATCCACCACAATTTCCAGCTGTAATTATTTTTCAATTCTTAGTTATATCTTAGAATTAATACATTTACTTCAAACTTAAATTGGGTTCAAGCAATGTTCAAACATTTTACCGCGTCTGGCGTATCTTTATTTTTAAAAGTGAGCAATAAATTTGAAGTGATTATTGACGATATGTCATCAAACTTGTATTTTTCAAAGTGTTGTTTCAATATTGAAGCTTCTTCGTAGTTTGTATAATTTACTTTTCTATCCGATGCATTAGAATCTCTGAAAAATACAATAGGTAATTCGATCATTACTGCGCCTTTCAAAAGATTACTAACATTATCAAAAGTAGGCAGGTGCCAAGTTGCTAATCTTTTTTTGTTCTTTCTCTCAATACATTAGCAAACTAAATGAATAAGAAGTGTTTGCGAACTGCTAGAAATATAAGGTGCAAGATGTACCGCTGTATCAATTAGAAACAAGTAAGTAAAGCATCTATTTATTCATGAATACTCAGTACCGAAGTGTGATGTCAAGTTGGATGAATTCAGAGAAAAAAATTGAAATAATTAGCATCTAAGAATGTAATCTTTCGGAATGAATAATTATTTAGGTATTTATTTTATTGATAATTACCCTTAATTAGTTAAGTTTCATTAAAATGCTTACGTAAATGAATGGAAAATAAAAAGATACCAACGCGTCCACATCGAACTTACTGTTTTCATAAAACTGGCATTTTATTAGTATTTTACATTTGGTGTTAAAATATTTGCCTAAGCATTTTCGCCGTGAATATTATACATTATTATTTGATACGCCTTGGCTTACTGTTAAATACGAGTTTCCATTGCAATATTGCTAATTATAAATTGAATTGTAGCGTTTGAGTGTGAGTGATGTTTAAGCAAAAACTTCAAGCATTTTTATTAGTGACATAGAAATTAATAATTATTACAAATATCACACATGAAGTGTTTCAGTTTTTAATTACTTATTTGATAAATTTAAATTTCTGAGTACATCTGTGTATGAGAGATTTATTTCAAAATTAGTCCGATTTCGATTTAAGACACCACAAGATCCAGCAGCAACAGAAGTTTGTCTCGATCCCAGTAAATAACCTATCACATTGATTATTTTTTTTGAGCAAAGATTAAAAATACCTAGTATGTAAGTAGCTACCACTAGTTACTAAACTAGACCAAAAAATCACTTACCTAAAATTACTGATATAAAAGAGACAGAAAAAATGCACGAAAAACAAAACCGTTTCGATACAACTTCAGATGGATTATCACAAGTTTGTGACTGAGGGAAGCTTAGCACACGATTCATGTTGTTGATGAAGGTAAACAGACACAATAATACGATGACTTTCTTCTCACATTTTATTAATAAGCCGAAATTAGAGAAAATGATAACGCCGGCAAACATTAGTTTGCTAGAAAAAGTCACGGTACGCGCCAAAAATCTTTCATAACATTACACTAAAATAAAATTTTTATGTTTTTTTCTCCCATTCATTTAGATACATACAACAAACAGTCATAATTACATTGTGTACGTAAATAATTTCTTTTTCAATTGTATAATTCAAGAATCATCTACATGTGATCGGTTGGAAAAATGAAAAACTGTTGTACGTTAAGTGTTGACGGATGTAAAGTATTTTTCAAGGTTTTTGTCAGAAAACAGCATTATTTTTTTGGCAAATGAATCAACTATTGAAAGCATCTAACTTGGTGATTTAAGTTGATTGGTCAGTCAAGAATAAAATAAATGGAAAAATTTAACGTTTCAATTTTACCAGTGAACGAACTAACCGCATGCGATTTTTTTTACAAAATGAATGAAACGAGTATTCAACTACATAGAATATTTAAACGTATAACGTACGACATTTTTTGAATAGTTGGTTTTCGTCAAATTCAAATTATACGTCGCACGAGCGTGTTTAATAATTTTTCGACTTAATAAAATCACCAATGTTTTATGCCTATCTGAAGAATAATAATTACCTATTTAAATCTATAAAATCGTTACGGAGATACATGAATAGGTTAGGAATGAACCACCTAAGATGATAATAAGACATGAATAATCGTTCTAAACAATGTATTGAAACATTTGTACGATTATTATTATTATCAACATATTAAAGCTTTTCTACCTCTTGCAGAGCTCTGTTTCGAAAGTATGAACTCTTGTGTATAAATAGTTACAGGCGGAATAAATAGTAACTAGAAAGCTTCATCCTTGGGACAAAAATGATGTATGTTATTTGGCAAGAATCCACACGAATGAAACAAATCCGTGTTACATTTATTTCCAATAGCATTTTCGATTTTTCAGCATTAGACACCAAAATTTTCATTAAATTGCACGCATAATACCAGAAATAAGGATATAGGTTAAAAATTATCTGAAGTAGATACTCACATTTCATGAATGGTAGGAACACGTTGAAATATTTCTAGTATATCGTGCGTTGATATCGATTTCTCCGTCGGAATTATGTTGAAAGAAAAATTTATTCGTCCCAAAACGAAAAAACCGATTAGAAAGCCGATAGTGAATAATAAAAATCCGCACAAAAGTATTGATTTCTTCGTATATATCTTATTTCCATTTCGTGGCCTAACATCGAGCACATTTATTTAGATGAAAAAAATAATCAGAATTATCCTATTTATTTAATGAAAGTCAACTACAAACCAGTATTTAAATTTAGAAAATATACTGTTCAATGGTTCCACTTCATCAGTAAACAGATCTTCATCGGATAAAGTTTTAAATCGAGAATTGTTATTGAATTTTGTCTCTCTCATTGTTATTAATGGAGCTCCTGACATCATCGAAGTAAGTATTATACTAAGAAATTATTGTGTGTGTTACGATAATTGATTACATAAATTAGTTTATTCAGTTTTTTCTCGATTTCTGAAAAACAAAACAACGGTTACGTAGTTAGTGTAAGTAACAGTTACAGTGAATTGAAACTTATAAATTCGCCCCAAGCTAATGAGTTTTGTTTGATAGCGAACTTATTGACACTTACCTTTCAAAATTACATGCGACTAAGCATTTTTGCATACCTATTGAGCTATATTGACGGAAAATGATTAAATAACTGTGAAGTGAATGTAAAATATAATTTTGAAAATTTGCATTGGATTCAATATTGTTATCAACTTTCAACGCAGCACAATATCATCTTTCAGAATTTTAATGATTTTCAGAAGGGTTGTAAGTTGAAATGGGTGTTTAAGTTGAATTTTCCACCGCTTGATAATATCACATCATCTATTTTCATCTCTTTTTCCAGTTGGCAGTTTTCCACTTTACAACTTTTATTTTTTAATTTTTTAAGCTATTCAAATTCAAAACAGAAAGAATGAAATAAAATCATTTCAAGTTTTCTCACCATCATGAAAAAACAAATAGTGAAAGATGAAAATTTTTTAAATCTATCCATAAAATAAAAATAAAATTCAAATGTAATTTGATTCACAATATTCCCGATGGATCTCAAAATTACCAAGAATTTACAGAAAATTTACATGCTTGTAATGACATCTGCAGGACAAATATCGAAATAATTTTATCTTTTGCGCGCCATTTGTAATCGTATTTTGTAAACAAATAAATTCAAAATTGAAAAATGAAAATGAAATTTCAAATTTAAATTTGTCATGTTCTAATCATCAATTTATTAGTTTTAATTTTGATTATTCTAATGTAAGGCGTTTAAAATGATTAATTTATCACGATAAATTATAATAGTTTCGATGCTAATTATAAAACTCTAATGTACACGGGAAGAAATTAAACGAAACTTCAGGTAGGTTCAGAAGTGTACCATTGTTTTACATTACTATCATTTGCTTATTCAGATTGTATCTATTTATAGCTATGTGAATTTTGATTTTCAGTTATGGAAAACAACGCCAACGGTGAAGCTGATGATATCAAACCTAATATTGAAAAAGAACCCAAAAATGACGAATCTCATGCTAACGAAAATTCCAATTCAGGAACAATCGTTCAGGATATGAAAATAAAAAATGAACCTAAAGATGAACAAGCAACCGGTTCATCTATAAACATTATAAATTCTTTTTCAGTTCCTAATGTTTCTGAGGATACTGTAGTTATAACTACGAATAATAATCCAATATCCGATGTTTCAAATCAGTATATTAATTCTGATGCCTCAGTTTCTGAAGGTATAGTGAAATTCGAGAAAGAAGATACATTGAATGAGCCCAGTAAGCGAAATTTGTTTTTTTTGTAGTGCATTTCTAACTAACTTCTTTATTAAAATTTTTAATCGTGTGTTTTCAGAGGTTGAGAATAAAGTGAACTTAAATCAAGCGGTAATAAAAAAAGAAAGTGAGAATTCAACTGTCGAACCAAACGACCCAAGCATTGAAATTGCAAATATTCTTACAGCTCCTGTTCCTTCTACTTCGGTATCCTGTTCATCTATAACTAGCAACGATGATCAAACCAATGATGTTACGTCAACTATAAATCAAAAACCCATTTGTCGCTACGGGAGGTCGTGCTACAGGTATGAATGTTTTTCCTAGATAATTTATTTGCTCAGTTAAATGTTATTTTTCCTTTTTAGGTTAAATGAATTGCACCGCAAAAATTTCTTTCATCCATCAGAAAATGATCCATCCAAAAGTCCCGAGAAGCCTAGGTGCAAATATGGGAGCCGTTGTTACCGAAAAAATGAAAAACATCGCAAAAGATTTATTCATGATCGATCTCCTGATAATGCAATAAGTGGCACACGTTAGTGGTTATCAATATGATTTTTTTAAATAATAATTTGATGTGTTGATGAAATTGACAACTAGCTTTTTATTTAAAATATTATTAGGTAAACGAAAAGTTAGAGATGCTTCTCAAACAACAACTCAGTTTTACGAAAGTGATTCAGAGGGCTCATATCTGTCTGAAGATTCTTACGATGGAAGTTCTGACGAATTCAATCCTGGCGATGATGATTCTGACTCCGATGAAACAGATTTCGATGTCAATTCTGACGAAGGACTACTGAATTGTGACTAACTGAGAATTCAAATATTTGTGTCGTTGTTTATTTCCACGCTGAATGTGATTATTTTGTCAAGAATTTTCTATTTCCTTTTTTTTAAATGTTCGCTTTGTTGTCTCAAGCTTAAATCTAGTTTTAAAATTTGTTACTGTAGTTACTGATTTCGTGTTCACTTTTTTTTTGGTATTCATAATAAATTCTACATTTGTAATTATTTTACTCTCTTCATTCACCTATTGTTTAACAATTCATCATTGATACGGATATTTATCCTTCGACATTTTAAAATACTATTTGCATCGTTTCTTTTGGAATAAATTTGTAGAAAGAAGACTGAAAAACTCATCTTAATTGTCACTAATAATTGCAATAAATTAAAAATCAAATGTTCTAGTTATTGTTTGGGGGACTAAAGACATGAATTTAAAAACAAAACTAAATCAGATATGGCACACATACATGTCGAATTCAGGAAATTTTTCTTAAAAAAAATCATTTTTGCAAAAATTTGTTCACATTGAATCGAAATAGGAAAACGAGAAATGGAATCGCTGCGCATCGATTGAACTATCGATAGTAGTTTTCTTATCAATTTGTGATAAAGATTTTGGAGGTTTCTTTGTCGGAAAAATTTTCACATGAATTTGAATTTTAACGAAGGAAATACATAAGCGAAGTAGCGTAAAAATGTTTTTTTAATTTTTCCTATGTATTTTATTCTGATGATTATCCAAGCTGTTTCTCCAATGTAAATTTACTCGACATTTATTTGTTACCATAACAACGGTTGGAAATCCTCATTGTGTTTCTGTTCGTATGCATGGAAGTTGAAATTTCACTGATAAACTTTTAATGATGGATAAGTTTGATAATGTATCAATCATTACTTACGCTGAAAAACAAGTTGATTATAATTTATTCGAATCCCTTTGGATTCCATGTTCCGCTAAATTTATAACGTTAGGCGCCACTGCTACATCTTCCGGAGTAATACAAGTTTATGAATTATGCGATGGAAAAGTTGAACTTCTTAAAGAAGTAAGTTTCTCCGTGTTTTTTTTTTCATTTACTTATTTAATTTTTTATCATTTAATGCTTGGATGGATTTCAGAAAAAACACGATAAATCAATAAAATGCGGAACTTTAGGAGCATCATCCATAATGAACAGGCATTTGGCTACTGGCGATTTTTGCGGTAATTTAGATATATGGTAAGATAAATGAAGTTCCTCGTCTAATATAGATAAACATATGTAGATATTAATTTCACCTGTTTTTTTTTTAGGGATGTAGAAACAAGCACTTCAATTTATTCAGTTAAGGCTCATCAGAATGTTATATTTGGTGTTGATGGCATCGCTGGTAGATCTCCTAATATTGGTGCTCCCGAAATTGTTACTGGAAGTTACGATGGTGGGTGAAATAAATATTTCCGAACAGTTGTTTTTTTTTTTAATAATTTCTTAATTCAACGTCATATTGCGTAGGTTTCGTTAAAGTTTGGGATCCTAGGCAAAAGGAAAAGCCAGTTGCGATCATGGAAGCATTAGATGAAGTAAAACGGCAATGTTGGGCTGTAACTTTTGGTAATCTTTGAAACCATTTTTATTCACAGGAGTTGATTTAATTTTACATAATAATTTTTATTACTATTTAAAGGAAATGCTTACAATTCTCAAGAACGTGTAGTTTGTGCTGGTTATGATAACGGTGATCTCAAATTGTTTGATTTAAGAAACATGGTTCTTAGCTACGAATTTAATTTATCCGATGGAGTAAGAATATTAATATAATTAAAAAAAATTCAAGTGGATATTTTTTGTAATAGTGATTTGTTTCAGATTTGTTACTTGGAATTTGATAGAAAAGATACTAAAATGAATAAATTACTTGCTGCGGGGCTAGAGGATAATATAAGTTTATTAATAATGAGAAATCGAACATATGATTATCCTGCGATAACTAAGCGAGTAAGATTTTTTAAAGAGGAGTACCCAAGTGTTTATTGAATAATATTTTGGTCCATTTTCCTAATTTTCGTAATTTCAGGGTCATAAATCAACAGTGTGGTGTGGAAAGCATCTACCTCAGAATCGAGATATTTTTGTAACTTGTGGAGGAGCTGGATCTCTTTGCCTATGGAAATAGTATGAATATTTGTTTTCAAATTGGATTTTTTTTGAATCACGATTTTATCAATTTATTTTCATTACAGCAATTATTGCTCCGATGATCCTGGGAATGACTATGGAAGTGTGAAAATGATTCAGCAAAGTGTTGTTACTAATCAGTGTATAACCAGTTTTGATTGGAGTCCTGATAAAATTGGTCTTGGAGTTTGTTCATCGATGGATCAAATGGTTCGGTTAATAATCGCATCGAGATTAAATCAGTATTCGCAATGAGACTGAGCCAAAAGCGAAAATATTTCTACTAATTTTTGTGATTGTTAATGTATTTTTAGTGGTTATTCGATTGTACGAGTCATTTAAATAATATTTCACATCAGTGTATGTGATACGAATATACTGCTTAATAATATACATCAGTCATTTTTTTTAAAATAATAAAAACGAGGTAATTAGAGGAAACAATACAACAACAAATCATTAAACTTTTTCATTATTAAAATTACACATGATCTTTAACAACTTCGAAGGAGAATCCTTAATTAAATCCAATTGCTGGTTAAGATTTGTTAGCGCTTCCAAATAAAAACTACCTTGTGATGTTACTTCTTGGCAAATATGAGCTTTATGTTCATCTAATTGTATTAGCTGATCGTTGATTTCTACATCCGTTACATACTCTTCAATTATTTCAGAATCTGGAAGATCTTCGATTATTTCTTCAGTTACTTCTTCAACCATATTGTTAATGATATTTTCATCGAGGCTTCCATTTTGAAGATTTTCCGGAATATCCAAATTTCCAGAAGAAATATAATACATAATGCTTTTAAATTCATCGTCATCAAGATATTGCATCGGAGTATAAAATGCTGTTTTACTTTTAGCTAGAAGCTGCTGGTGTTTACAGAATGTGCCACAAACACCGATATAACAAGTACAAACACCAATATCGCTATTAATGGTGTACTTGATGCTTTTATTTTTACTATATACTACAAATATACTGTCAGATACCTGTATAAGTACGTAATTGTTTAAATCATCGACAGTTAATTCTTTGGTTTTGAAAAATCTGATATTACCTAAACAACAATCTAAGAACTTTTGTTCATAAAATTCATTAAAATCTTTAACTACGTAATGTATAAGTTGCAAAATAGATTGCGATTTAATTTTATCAAAAATTTGTTCTTTCAAAATTCTTAATTCGAAATCAACGACGCAGTTATTATCATATTTCAATACAGTTTCGTTACGAAAACAATTAGCCCATTTGTTTCGTTTTTCAAATATTTGTCTGGCAAATCGTCTGACTGGAATATGAGTTTCGTAACTTTGCGTCAAATTGGTAAACAAATTACTAAACGTTCTTTCATCTGAAGCATAAACCATCTGTCTAACTAAAGAATAAATAGTTTTTCGATCGGTGATACTGACTTCGTTTTTGGGTTTCAAAAGCCATCGATGGCACGAGCGAAGGAAATGTGAAACGCATAAAAATTCACTAGAAAAAGGAAATGTACATTTCACAGCGGATATTTCTGTTTGATTGTCATCAGTTAATATGAAACTCGGACCTTTTGTGCCTCTTCCATCAAAAGCATCAGTATTAATTAAATTCATGAAAGCACCGAAAGCTTGACTAAGAGCTGCAGATGTTTCTTGAGAAATTATAATAATACCGACTGGAGCTTCGGTTGAATACAATGAAGTAAATAGAAACAATACTTTGAGACCAAATCTGCCTGCATTGCCGCAGCTATCGATGAAAATAAAATCTCCAGCTTGCTTTGTTTGTAAAACGCGTTTCATCATTGGTGTAATAATTACAATAAAAAAATTATTGTTCTCTTGCGCAGAAAACTCACAAACCAGATTTGGCATTTTAATGGATTCGACTGTTTCTCTAACTGATTGCAGGTATACAGGCGTTCGAGTTGTAACATATTTCTTCTTGACAGTTTTATGAAAAAAATGTCTAACCCAATCATAATCAGGAACTTTGCTTCGGTCGGTAGAATACAAATTGTACTCTTTTTCAGTTAATTGGGTTCGCACATGAATTTTAAAATATCTCAAGGCATCAGCTGGAGTGGCTCCATCTTCGAACATTTTTATAAATATTTTTCGAATATCTTCGGTGGGTTTTTTGAAACGCAGTAGTTCCGGTGAGGTTAAAGAATGATTATGAATAAAGTTTATATGGATCCAAGTTATATTTCTAAAAAAAAAAAAAAAAAAACAATAAAACTTCATTTTAATAAACGCTCGTAACATTTCGTTTTTTAATTTTTTTTTAATAAAAATTTTCTCACTGAATACTCTTTTTCAAAACTGCGTACATAGTACTTTTACAATTTGTCCCTTTGGAAACCTTTTTTCTTTTGAGTGGATTAGGTGATGAATGATGTTCACATTGATAATATTCCTGTAAAAATTAGCAAAGTATTTGCGAACAAATGTTTCAACAAAAAAAAAAAACTCAATTCTTAATCACAAAGATTCATTACTCACTTGAACAATTATAGAAGCTGTGGCATTTTTAGAAGCTCTGGAACGTACGTAAGTGCAATTATTCATCTTCATAAAAGTTTCTACCCACTCATGTAGACGTTCTCTGGTAACAATAGTAGGTAAATAGAGTTCAGCTGTGAATCCTTCATCAACTTGTTGGATTTTTGAGGCAAGTGTTTTTTCAGAAGGTAACATATTCTAAAAATCAAATAGCGGCTAATAAATGCTATAGAGTAATACTTTAATGATATAATAAGCAAACAAACCTTCAGGAAATCTGGTAACGTTGAACAATTTGTGATCGTGTGGCTCTTTTTTAATATATGTTTGCGCATTGATTGCCGAGTACTAAACATTGTCATACAAACGGCACAGTACAGCTGTTTTTTCCCCTGTAACATGAAAGTTGAATAATTCAAATAAATATTTTTCAAAGTTCACACTGATTTTTCGACGTATTAACATCGGCAAGGCAACTTCATGTAGTTGAATAGTGACAATAGTGTTGAAAGCAATTTTAATTATATTTTGTTAGATTATCGTTCATTTTGAATTTTATCTATCGATGTAAATAATTCGTTATTAGATACCTTTGCTGTCTTTTTAAGGGGAGTCATCGTAAAGTATAAGTATTCTTGAAATTTTTATCAAAAAGTTGAAAATTACATTTTTCAATTTCAAACTAATACTATCAACACTCAGCAAAATGAAATAAAAAATGATACAGCATCATATTTACAAGCTGGATGTATGAAGATTTTTGAGGGTACCATTAAAATACGTCTTCAAAATTCAAAAGATAAAGCAAATTAAATTTTTTTAGAAAAATTCTCAGAAAAATGAACTAAAATGAGAAAATTTTTGATATCAAAATTTTTATCAAAATTTAGAACGAATTTCATTTCATTTCTTGATTGTATGTTGTGAAGCAATTGAGTTTTTATTTCGTTTTCGTTTTCATTTTCTTCATTTTTTGTGCTAATTAGTGTAAATTTATGACATTTCAAATCTAACAAAATGTAATTTTCAATTTCAAATTTTATTTAATTGATTAGTTGCTTTGAAAAAATCAATTTATTAATAAATATTTGAACAAAACAAATACTCAGTTGAGAAATTTGCCCGAAATATACCATATTTCGTAGTTGGACAATGTTTAATTTTTTATTCGAATTTTTTTCTAGTCACAGGTTTTAAAGTCACAGACAAAACACTGAGAACGCTGCGAATAATTTGTAAAAGATGTTTCTCGTCAACCGTGAGAGTTCACGTTAGTTAAAAGTAATTTAGATAGAAGGCGAGTTTTTCTATTTCGTTTGGTGCGGTGTAGTTCGTGCAAATGTTTTATTTATAAATTAATTAATACATCGAAGTTTTATCAACGTGTATTAAATGTACAGTTTAATCATTTTCGAATCTTCGATATCCGTTGCGACATGAAAACAAAATGCCCAATGGTAAATTTATCAATACTCGTTCATTGCTTAACACAAGGATATGTCAATTCAATTCTCTACTTTAATCTGCACTTGGAGAAGTTAATTGTACGAATTAATTTTTTCACTCTAGAACTATACAGTTTTAACGTAATACTCGATGCTAATTGGTTTGAAAATACTTAAAAGTAACGTTTACTACAAGTGCAAAGCTTAAAGTCGAGGTTATTAATTGACTATACGTGCATCATCAAATTGACCGACTCGTAGAGCGTAGATATAAAATAAATATTGTTAATTAAACGTTTAATGTACAAGTGTAGAAAGAATCTTACGTGTATTAAAATTGCTTAAATGTAACTCCATTTTACATTATTCATCGTACTATAAATTTTTGGTAATGTTTACTAGTTTTGGTTTTCATCGTATTGCTTATTCGATTCGGTATTTAGTATTATCGATTTTGTGCGAAAAAAAAAAAACGTTTTTTCGATCGTGTAGGTTTTTTTTTCATGTTATCAGTAATGTGTAGAGAAATATTCGTGACCTTCGTCGAAACGCCGTATATTGCAATTAGTTAGCGTTTTTATAACACAAACCGGTAGAAATGAGCGGTATTGCATTAGTAAAATATTGTATTTCTGTTTTAGGTTTAACGGATTTGAATGAATTTGTAAAGCCATTCGTCTGTTAAATGCGAGAATAGATGAAAAATTCGATTAGAAATGTAACTGTTGAAACTACGTAGTGTTAGTGTTGTCCGATGATTTTGATTTTCGCGTCATTTTGTGACCTAAACAGTGATAACGTTCGTGTTTTCGCTATACGTTTTACTATTTGATGAAGAGTGATCTTCGGAATCGATCGATAATTAAGTTTAATTCGTTGGTTTAATTGTGCGGTTTATTTTCATCCAATTTTCGTTCCTGTTCTCGCAACAAATATGTCTTCCGGTACATTCGTCGACAGGATAGATCCATTTGCCAAACGTTCGTTGAAGAAGAAGTCAAAAAAGTCACAAGGTTCGTCGCGATATAGGACAGCCACCGATGTCGAATTACAACAATTACCCCCGCTAAAAGGTAATATTTTTTTTTCACTACACGTAGCGTTTTAAAAAAAAATGTTTTGCCAATCGTACATATTATAACATTGCGTACATTTGTTGTGTGTACATTTATCTACGTACATACATGTCACGATGGTTTTCGGATCTCGTATCACACGTGGAATTAAAACGTACAAAACAAACGCACTCGTACAGTTATTATACGCATAATCGATCATTAGTGAAAAAGATTTAATTAGAAGAGGCGATGTCGAAGTTAAGCCAAGAATTATTTCGACGTTCACGTTCCGGGTATATGCGCTTGTAGCGTGCATTTTGTTATAATTGAAAATTCTTATCTACAGTTTTCAAGCGGCGCGTTTCACTCATCCGCAAAATAGATAACGTAATTCGACTTCGTTCGGATTTAGCGTGTTATAACGCTCGCTGCCTTAATCAATTTGTGAAAAATTCGTCCCTATTGGGAGAATTTTCCGGGCTATAAAATTTTACCAGCGAATTCGTCGACAATCGCCGAGCTAAAATTCTTCTTATTAAAACTTCATGCTTATACCGCCTCAGGCGTACCATCTCTACACTACTAGTTTTCTAAAGCGCTAAAAATTCTCAACTTCGCCAACTTTTTAAACTAATTTCGTATTCAGTTAGTGTATCAGCGCTTCATTATAAAATATTAAAATGTCACCTAACCGAAAGTTCTTCGATGTTGTTACATTATTCGGTTTTATTTCGTTTCTGTACACTTCAGTTCGACTGGCTGGTTTGAGGAAGTTTTCTTTATTTTATTTTTTTATTTTTTTATTTTCACTCTCAATGTACAAGTCATCATCGTTTTTCTTTGCCTCAACTTTCGAGCAATGACACGACGACTTGTTTTTTTTTTCCATTTCATAAAATTATTTCCTCGATTTACGTATGTGTGTGTGTGTATGTAGTGTATACCTGTAACTCTGCTTTTTTTTGTTACACATTAATAAATCTACTGTACTCGAAACGCGTTAATATTACAAAATTTGCGTACGTAAATTTTAAAAGTAGTTAATTATCTAGTTGAGATACTTAATAAATTTAATCATTAACCAACGTGTTATTATAGCGGCAAACATGTCATTGTTATACTTCGTATTCTCTCTTTGCTTAAAAGATTTTATTTTTTTAATTAATGCATTGCATTTTAATGAGCGTTGTAAAATATATATATGTATATATATATGTGCTAATCTGGCCAGGTGTCGGTATACGCGGAAAATGCCAATTATGTTTACAAATTAAATAAAATACGCGATCTGATCTGATCTGCTTTCTTCTATTACGTATTTATTTTAAAAATATCAAATCTTCCAGTACTTGGTATTTTTCATTTTACTAAAACACTCGCGAAAGAGCAGCTTTTATAGTATTCACTTTGTAACATATACTTGTATTTGAGTGAAAAAAGTATATGAAACGGTAAAAGTTTGCGGTTTGATGTAGTAAATTTTTCAACTGTTGTTATTCCCATATGAATTATATCAATTTTGCACCCGCGGAGGCGTTCTATGTACTATACACGAAGAAATGTGCAGAAGCGAAAAAGTTTTAAATGGGAATGCGTTAAGCGCGATTTTTAAGGTAATCAACGTGTAGGAATTTCAAGGTGGCATCTGGTCTTGAAAATGACGATTGTTACGTTGAAAATTAATGTATCGAGGTGATATTCGAAGAAATGGATTTTTACACCACGTGGATTATCGTGTAATAGTACGCGATTAATTATTTTTTTCTTCGTTATTTTTTTTTTCTCCACATGTTTTCCAAAGTGGTGAAGGAAGAGGATACAATTTTGCTTGAATTATAAGTTTGATTCAGATGAATTTTTATTCGATGAGGCGTTTTCTCACGTGGATGATAAAATTGTAATTTTTTTTGTAATTTTAAGTGAACGAAACGAAACAGCTGGGTATACGAATTAACGTTAAATTCGTATTAGTCGAGTTCAATTGCTCCCTTTGAGCTCTTCACACGTGATAATTTGAAGTTGTTTTCAAGTTGAGAAAAATTCGAGTCATATTTGTCAAATGTTGATTATTCAAACGGTTTCAAGTCGTGAATGGAAAGGTGCAGTGGATGAAAATGTTTGATGCAAATTTTTCGCATCAAGGTGCGTTAAGGAAGAAATTTCAAGCTTTGCATGATTTTCACGAATTAAGAAGATATTCGAATTGTGTACTCATGGAACAAGAAGTGGAGCGCTGTAGAAAGTTTTTTCTCGAATAGTGGTAGGGGTACTGCTAGATATTGAAATGATTATCTAAAACCACCAAAGGGCACATCTAGAACCTATACTAAATCTACATACTGAATTTCAACTACATTGCTCAATTTGGAGGGGAGTAATGCAAGGTGCAAACTCCGAAAATAAGAACAGCCTATAAAAAAACTGCTGTTTCGGAGCTAGGAGGGAGTGTAAGGGGGCTAAAAAGTTTAAACCCTGTAAGGCACATCTAAAACATATACTAAATCTACCCACCAAATTTCGGCTTCCTAGCTGAATTTGGGAGGACTTTATGTGAAGAATAAACTCAAAAAATGAAAAAAAAAAAATCAAAATACCACTTTTCGAGGTTGTGAGAGGTTGCAAGGAAGCTGAAAAGTAGTACTCCCCTCCTCCCCCGAAAAAGCACTTATACTACATAATTATACTAAATCTACAAATTAAAATTTCAGCTTCCTAGCTGAACTTGGAGGGATGTTATACGAGGTACAGATCCAAGTAATAAGAAAAATCGACAAAAGAATTACATTATCGGGGCTTCGGGTGAGGAGGAGGGGTTCAATGAGGATGAAAAGTTGTAACCCAACCGGTACATCTAGAATCTATACTAAGTCTGTAGTCTGTTCCAGTAGCATAACTATTGTCGACTTCGTAGAAAGAGGAGGGGTGGGTTGATCGAAACGCAAGGGCAAACATTTTGCAAAATTTTGGGGTCAGAAGTCAAAAAATAAGTATTTTGACATATTTTTAGGTTTTAAACGCTTAATTTAACCGTTTTTTTTCGCATATGAAAATGAATTTTTACGTGAAAAAACATTTAAAGGGGGAAGGGGGTCAAACCTGGAAGCCTCCCTATTAAATTTAAATTGAGCCTTGGTTTCCAGAACAAAAATGTAAGCAATATGTAGTGAACCAATTACATAGCTAGAAATCTGAGCGATATTGAATTTCTAGCAATCGGATTAGTTTATAATGATTATGTTTGTAGTGGTGAGGCCTCAATTTAAATTGAACGGATTATAAATACCAAATTTTAACTTCCTAGTTCGATTTGGAGAAGAGCTATGTGAGAAACAAACTCAAACTATGAGAAAAACTTGGCAAAAAACTATGTTTTTGGTGCTGTGAGGGGTCGCAATTAATCTGAAAAGTTGGAACGTCCAAAACGCACATCTATGGCATCTGCTAAGTTTACATACAAAGTTTCAACTTTCTAGGTCAATTAGGAAAAGAGATAGGGGAGGAATGGCCCTTTTCCAAGGTCGAATAGGGGAAAAATCCTCATATCTCCCCTCCTAACTGAGGTAGGAGTATGATTTTTGGATATGTTATACAAATATAGATTGCTTATCGATTGGTGCAAAAAAAAACAATTTTTGCAATTTTAGCCCCTCTGCATTCCTCCCCCCCCCCCCCCCCTTTAGCCCCTCTGCATTCCCCC
Source organism: Ferrisia virgata (assembly GCA_900060175.1). Lineage (NCBI taxonomy): Eukaryota > Metazoa > Arthropoda > Insecta > Hemiptera > Pseudococcidae > Ferrisia > Ferrisia virgata. The sequence continues at coordinate 47,297 of FIZR01018167.1, forward strand.
CCCCCCCCATTTGAGAATAACTGAATTTTGACCCGAGATCATCCCCACTTCAGAATATCAAATCTTCCTCCATTCTGAGCCTATTTCCCAAATTTGATCGATTTTGGTCGCAGTCGAGCCGAGAAATTTATTTTGAGCTACGCGGGGAAAACATACACAAATGAAAATCGAAATAAATATCTGTCATCACCAGAAATGGTTGTAATGGTTTTTTACGACCCCGAAACGGATTTTGTTGATCCCTTCCCCTCATCCGCCGTAGGTTAATGGACAGTAACAGCCTTGTTTTCATTAACAATATGGCCGAAAATCAGGCTATAAATTTTATTGAGAGCCAATTTTGATATTTTATCCCAAAGCCAAATTTTTCTTATTTTTACTAAAAACCAGTTTCACAACCTCGATTCAGTATTTTTTATTTTGGAAAGATCTGCTCATTTGTGTCAATCGATTTACGAAGAAGAAAACATAATAATTATTATTCATATTTCTAATTTTTGGAAGAATTATTTTGAAGTACATAGTTAGGTTTCCTTCATTTTATTTTAAGGTAATAAGAAAACAAGGTAATGTAAGTTACGCAAATGAAAATATCTGATTCAGAATGCAGGAAAAAATTTGGAAAATTCAAGGACGGAGCATATTTTTGAGTCTTTGTTACAGACCAGTGGCACACCTAAGAGTGGGGGAGATGGGCTACCGGGGCTATAGGTCCCCCTAAGGTTGAAAAAATTGAAAGTTTTGTTACTTACACCGAATTTAATACCCACTTTCTTAATGAAATTTCAAAATTTGAAACCTAACCTCGGAGAAATACATTTTTTAGGGCTTAAAAATACGATTTTTTTCAAAATTTCATCCGTGCCTTTGCTACCGACGATCCTTATTTAATTCTGCATCACAGATATGCATTAAAATTTTGAGTAATTTTCTTCGTTGATTTTTTTTGCAATAAAATAAAATGTAATGTTTTAGTATTACCAAAAAATGTCGTATATTTTCCATATTTCAAGCACAAAAATAGAAGAGAATTACCAGCTTATACTAAATTCGTTCTTTGAACTCTCGTCGAAAGTACGAATTTCTATGAAATTACATGAGAATGATAACTGTACCAAAGAAATGTACAGGAAAATAACACGAATTAATAAAATACGTTGGATAAGAATCATATAACCGTCGACTTGGAGTTCATAGTATGTATTGAAAACAGTAGGTAGGGTTACAATTTACTAAAAAGCACCGAAACGTCAACGAAAGAAAAAAAAAAAAAAGAAAGAAAGAAAGAAGAAAGTTAACAACGTTGTAAAGGATAATAATAATAATCGGATGAACTCAATTCAAAAGTATCGTTCGAAATGACAACTATCAATTTTTCATTGCATAATCCGATTGAAAAGTGTTTTTTTTTTTGTCACGTCATAATCCGCTGAAGAAACAATTCGCCAACTTACTAAAGAATGAAAATTGAAGAAAAAAAAAGTATCATTTCTTTTGTTATTTTGTCTTTTACAGTTCATATAAAAAAGTTAAAAAAGAAGCAGAAATTTAGATCCTATTTCTAAAACATGACGATGGTAACAGCGGTATTGTAAAATAAATTTATTAGTGTTTTACGTGAAATTACGAATTTGCAGGCGTGTATCGTGAAACAGAATAAAAAGAAGCGAATTAGCGTAGAGTGTTGGTGCGCGCGACCCTCCCCATTGAATGACGAACTTAACCCCTTCGCCGGTTGCCTTCTCTTTGCGGCCTTCATTTCGTTATCACGTGGAAAGGTTACCATTGGAATTCGATTTTCACACCGTGCGGTGACTCACCAGCATCACAGCATCGTTGGACCGCAGCGAGCATCGAATGCGAAATTTTTTTCTCTCCTTTGCTCGACTTTAACGTAGTTTTCAAAACGAATACAGCGTAATTTTTCGCTGGCTGCGTTGGTTGCCCTCGTTGTTCGATTGCATAGTGTTTGGTTCAGAAAGTTTTTATGGCTTTTTTTGGCGAAAGAAAAAAAACATTTTGAAAATGACGTAGGCGGTCGACTTAGCGAGCTAAATAGATGACGTTTTAATTATCCTACCGACTGTTCGTTGTAGGTACTTAGCTATACTTAGTGGTACGTGCCTTGGAGTGGGAAATTACCTTTTTGAGTTTTTACGTGCACGTGAACTGTTGTGTAGTCCGATGTGAAGCATTTTTGATTAACTTACCTGTTTCGTGAATCTGATTAACTCGGTTTAATGCGTGGGAGAGTAATATTTGTTGTGCGGAAAATTCGCTGATATTTGTCTGTGTATGTCTTGAATTTTCAAATGGAAAGATTTACTTTTTCCTAAAGGAATACGAAGTAAAGCGAAAACGTTTATTTTACGCTGTAAAATGAAATTTTTCATCCGTAAATTTTCAATTTTATTACTCGAAATGATGAATCAGACGAGGAAAATTTATTACGCCGTTGCGCCGTTCTGAACCCAAATTAGATCGCTTTTTATGGGTCTGTCTAACAATCACTTGCTACCCTTATACGCTTGAAAACAAAATTCATATCGTAAATTTTTGAGTTGCCGGTACCAAAGGTCGAAACTTTTGCACGATTTTGTAAACAAGCGAGTTCAATATATCAAGACTAGTTTTTTAAAGAAGTGAAAAAGTATCATTATTGTGATAAGTTTTTTTTTTAAGGATGAAAAAAAAAACGATGCTTTTTCATGTTGATTCTTTATTCATAATTTGGGAGATGGTTGACGGTTAAATGTAGAGTTCTTTAAAATGCGTATCACACGCGTATCTTTGAGCTGCGTATAAAATTTCAGCCTACTTTGTCAACTGTCGAATATATTTTCAAATTGTAAGACGTTTGATATGTCTGAAACAAATTTTCGTGAAATATCGAACGTTGCACGAACAGCTACGCACATATTAATAGAGTAGAAGTTGATTTTACTTCCCCCTTTCCCCTCCCACGTACATCTAGGATCCTTACTAAACCTGCATGTAAAATTTCAGAGCTGTAGATCAATTCGGGGAGGAGAGCTTGTGAGAAAAACCAATTTGAAAAATTACAAAACAATTTTTTGCTGCTGTAGCAAGTGGATGCTAAGGATCATTTGGACCTCTGATAAATCAACATGCTAAATTTTAACCTCTTCAAATCAATTTTTTAAGGTTAGATGAACGTGGGATCAACTCGAAAAACAGCAAAAAACTGACCTAAAATACATTTTTTAGGATTTGTAAGACGTGCAATAGAGTTAGAGAGGTGAAAATTTTATAAAACTTATTTAACTTCTGTACTAAAAATCTAAATGCCAAATTTCAGCTCCCTGGTTCAACCTCGAGGGCTGCTACACAAGGAGCCGATTTTTTTCAGTGTCAAAAAAAAGGAAAAGAACCTCTTTACCTCGTCTTTTAATTGACGTAGGAAGCCGATTTTTGGATATATCGTGCAACTTTTGATTCTCTATCGATTGGTTTAAAAACGAATAATTTTTGCAATTTTCACCCTCTGATTCTACCTCTTCTTAAATTTTTGACGTAACTAAATGTTTACCAATCTGGACTGTCATTTGAACGATTGTGGTCGCTATTGAGCCGAGTAAATAATTTTACTGTCTTCTAGAATCGCAATGTTAAATGTTATTGATACTCCTACTCCCTCCTCTCCTGCATCTTAGATAGATCATTAGTCCGTCATAATCTGATTTTCTTTAATAAATGTAGTGAAGAAAAGGAGGTTAAAAAGCAATGATTTTTTTTTTTGAAAATTCAACTAAAAAATTTTTTATGCCGTGCGACAGAGATATGAGTTAAAAAGTGTTTCTACGTGTTCTCTGTAAATGCCCTCTTCTCCCTGATAATTGAGAAATTTCATTTATCGGAATTGAACTGTTATATTCTACATTTTCTGTGTAATGGGTGGTAATTTTTATGTGTTCAATATCACGTACTGAATTAAAAATAGGATTAGTACTGAAAATAAAATTACATGCATCGAGAAGGTTTTGCCAAATTTTCAATTTAATTTCTAGCCCATTTATTATTAATGCAGCTTAAGCTCTTTAAAGTTATTTTCATTAATGTGACCTCTTGGGAAATGTTATTTTATTTATACGTATTGATTTCCTGGTCCAACCATATGTCTTCTTGGTACATAAATGAAGAAGAATGAGAAAAGTTGAATAATTTGAACTATATTCTTTATCTAGTGCCATCAGAATAACGTATTTCAATGCTCGTAGTTTGCTTCTCTGAATCAGGAACACTCAAATGTTCTGTATTGTTGTACGATTTGATTCATCTCTGTTGAATTCCCTCCATAGACTTGCCAAAGAAGAGCTATTTTCAAAAAAATATGGTTTGAACCACGAAATCATTTTTTTGAAAATTAGTTTGAACCGATAATAATAATATATGATTTGAAACGCTAAGTTTCGTTGGATTATTCATTTCTAGAAACGAAGAGCTGCTAACTCTTGTGTAAATTCGCTGAAGGCTCGCGAAATTTTTATTTCAACATTAACGTATTCTAGAGACTGTTCGTAAACACGTTTTTCCAATTTATGCGAAAAACACGTGTTCTATAAATAGAAACATTCCTAATTCACGCTTTCACTTGAAAAAAACTAATTACCACCTGATAGAAAAATTTCGATTGTAGATTGGAATTCAGGACAAAAAATACTTTCAGAATTAGTTATCATCATTCAAAAAGTATTGATTAAAACCGGTTTTATGAATTTAATACCTATGAATTGCCTTTTTTTTTTAAAATATAAAATCCCAGCATGATGAAGGAACTTCGAATATTTATTCCAATTGAGCCCGAAAAATACACTCAGATTAAATTTTGAAGCATTTCAAAAATTATTAAATGACAAATTTTGTTTAGTTTTCAATAATTGTTTATAACTTATTTTCTTGTTTTTGGTAAAATTTCTATACTTCTGTAATTTAGTCAGTTTTTGGCTCAGTTTTCCATCCATTTTTCATAACTTTTTTCCCCATCTTTTAAATAAATTTTTATGCTACTTGAAAATTTTTTAAACAACTTTGGTTAATTTTCTGTACTTTAATGCGTTGTTGCCAATTTTTAGCTTAGTTTACAATTTTCCATAACTGTTTTTCGTATTTTGAATAAATTTCTTTGTATTTTTCAAGACTTTTTTCTCATCTTTTAAATAAATTTTCATGTTACTTTGAAAACTTTTTAGATAACATTGGTCAATTTTCTGTACTGTATTGCGTTATTGACAATTTTTAGCTCAGTTTTCAACAGCTTTTCATAATTTTTATGCGCCTCTTTTTTACAAACTTTGTTAAATTTTCTATATTTTTACCAATTTTCATCAATGTTTTCCTAATTTTCAAAAATTCTTCATGAGTTTTTTCCATATTTAGGGTCAATTTTCAAAATCGTTTCTACTTGTTTTTGCTAAATTTTAGTAAGTTTTTTACACTTTTACCCATTTTTGTTGATTTTTTTACTCAAGTATGTCTATGGGAGAATTTTTTCATACTTTTTTTATATTTAGTAAAGGCAAGGGAAAGGGGGGTTGAAAGTTTTGGAAATTGAAAAAAAAATTGAGCCATGGCTGGAATTGTTTTTAAAAATTTAGCCATGCCTTTAAGTATAACGTGTATTTTATTTGGTTCTCCGAGAGGGGGAGGGGGGGGAGATGCAACACGCTCAAAAAAAATTAAAAACAGATGAAAAATGCAGTATTTGTGGTTTTTGGGAAAAATGACGTATAAGATGGGTTACAATCGTGAAATTTGATATAAGGTAACTTTTGAGCGAGTATTCATATTTCCCACGGATTGCGCGTGGAAATGAACTATGTTTATACCCGAGATTCGGAGTGAATTTTCTTTATGAGCCATTACTTACGTTTAAAAAGGCGAATTGGCTGGTTTTTTTTTGAATAAAATCATTCCATTGTACATTTTTTATGAAAACTCAATTTTTGTACTTGATAAAGATAATTACTTTTGGCTATTTATTGTTGCAAATTTGTTAGTTTTATGACTTTTTGAACCCTTCCTCGGAGATAGAAATTTTTAATTTATAGCATATACCGTCATGATACTTCAATCGGGGGGGGGAGGGGGTAAAAAATGTTTTGGAGTGGTTTTAGATCAAAACCAACATTTTGGGTGGGTTTCGTCCCAATCGGTGACAAGGTGGACTACACAGTCCTATTGTAGAAGAGCCTTTGGAATATTTTACTCTCCTTTTTTGATCGATCTAGTGTGACTTTGCTCTAATGCAAGATCGAATTTTAAATTACAACATTCTAACACAAAAATTTGGACTTGAAACAAACTAGAGTAAGTTTGTTTTTTCAACATTAATAATTATTTTTTCGTAATTCGGGAATGCAAGCCTTGTCTCATGTGCAGCATGTGCTTTGATGTTTTTCGCAACAAGTTGAGTACACCGTCTGACTGCTGATTTTCATTTCCTAAATCGGCCAAATTCCCCACCAATCTTTCCATATTTGGAGATTATGATTAGTCGACGCATCTACTCTTTCTCTACCGCTTACCACATGATCGTACATTCATTGCCATTTGCTTAGAGCTCTTCAATAAAAAATTCACTTCCTCTGGCAAATTTAACCATCGACAACCAATAAACGTGAATTCGACGATGTATAAAATTAAGGCACGCGACGGAGAAGCAGGAGGCTCTGGCGACGACAGCGGTTTAAAGCTGTGGGCGTAATGATGACTATACTTACTACGGATTCGCACCATATACACATTCACATACCCACCGCATTCTTCTTGGTCGACGAAAACGTTACCTCGTATCGACCGAGTTAAAAATACCGCCGTATATACGAAATTTTCACTATAACCACCACCACCACCGCCGTATTCATCGCCCTGTCCGATGATGATTGTTTTCCTATATATCTAACAATTCATTTTTCATCGCTCGTAAAATTCATTATATTACTTTGCCACGCCACGCCACGCCGTACCATATCACAGACAAACACACACACACACACACACACATTCAAGAAACCATGTAACAGAAATAGAAAAGGAAGAACGCTGCTGTGCAGATGAAGAGGAAAAACCAACCAACCTTCGAACTTGGAGACAATTTTTCAGCCTTTTAGTAATTTGTTGTCGCACTGTGTGAAGTCGACATGCTGAGGCGAAGGCGAAGTGATGCGACAAGACGCGACGTACCTACTACACCTAGTAGAATGCTGGTACGTTTTCAAAAATGGAAAAATAATCGACTACGTTATACATGTACCTACTTTACTGGTACAGTCAACGCAAAACAAATGCCCAGGGTCAAGGACAAAAGTACCTACACGAAGAATTCTATCCTAAAATACCGAGTCGAATAGCGAGAGAAGCTTTGCCAATGTCAGGTAAAGAAGTATAGCGCAGAGTAAGGCAAGATTTATTCTTTTCATCTTTCCAACGCCAAACTATACATATGATTAATTTTCTCCAACCTCGACTACCTCTTTCTATTTCGACTCTTTTTAAACTTTTTCCAAAGTGGGAGGCGCGAGGAGAAAGAAAAAAAAGTTGGAACAGAACTTCACAAAGGTGAACATTTTTATCATTTCCAACCATGAACGAAACTTTTCACCAACGTTTTCGTTTTATTTTCGCAAGAAAATTTCGACGAAGAAGAAGTCGTCTATTTAACGTCGATTAGGAGCCGTAATGTTCGTTTTTCAACGGTCTCAAGTACCTAGAAATTTCGAAGTGGGTAGATATATAGACGTACTTTTTAAATACGGTGCACGCCGAAAAATTCATTCGTACTGTCGATTTATCTCTTTCGAGAATCTACGCACACTGCAGAACGCCATTATTTCACAAATGTCTTCGATACTATTCTCTCAGCTCGGTTATATTTCTATACGCTCGAATTAAATCTCCTGGCTGAACCGATGAAGAAATTTTATTCGTATAGATATATACGCACTCATTTCGCTAGGAATTGGAAAATATACGGATATCAAGGAAGGGGGGGATGACAATTTACTGCGAATTGAAAAAAAAAACACCAACTGTAGAAGTATTCGTTTCAGTATGGAATACTTTGGAATAAATTCAGTGTATGTTTTCAACATTATCGTCTTTGAAACCTTCGACATCTGCTAACTTGCCACAGGAGTCTTGGGAATCAAGATAGCTACTAACGTAGATCCATAGTGCACATAGAGGCGAAGTATAGGCATCTAAAACTTGAACAAAAGATCAATTACAAAATTTCCGTCCAGTTATCAGTCCAAGTAGCGAACCGTGTAGACGAAAATGTTTTCTACAAAATTTGTCATGTACACATTTTGCCTATCTTCGTTATTGAAAGGGTAGCATTCGTTTGAATTTTATAAGCCCTTTTAAATAGACCGTAGGTGTCCCATGAAACGTTTGCCAAATGTGACTGTAGGTATTACTCGTGGAGATGAAAAAAAACGTCAATATGATAAATTGCCTACCTTGAAAATGGGAGGGGCTAAGATTATTTTTCCAATTGACATTGGATTTTATATGGAAAGAAATTCTTTCAAAAACATGAATTTTGATTACGTTTATCAAAAGTATCAATAAAAATGAAAATAAAATGTTGAAATTTTGTGAAAATTTGATAAAACTGGGTAAAAAGGTCAAAAAATTGATAAAAAATGTTTTAAAATGGTTGAAAATTGACCTAAAATATGTAAAAACAGGTTTAAAATCATCTGAAAATGGTTAAAATTTTGATGTAAGAAAAAAGTTAAAAAACAGGTGAGAAATGAACTAAATTATGAAAAAAAAAAATTGTTGAAAATTAAAAAGAACATAAATCCATCAAAAATCGTGAAAAAATGTTGAAAAATGACTGAAAATTGACCTGAGATGTATTAAAAAATCATCGTAAATCAAGTAATAATTTTGTAAAAAGCGGTAAAAAAGTGCATGTATAATCGATCAAACGTTATGAAAAAATTTTGAAACTTTTCTTGAAGTGTGTGAAAAATCATTAGAAATTATCGAAAATTAGGTAAAAATTTCCTAAAAATGGATGAAAAGTAGGGGGAAATTGATCAAAAAATAATGAAACAGTACCTAAAATGTGTTGAAAATCATCCAAAATTGGGTAAAAATTTACCAAAAATGGATAAACAACGTATAACATTGATCAGAAATTATGAAAAAAATCATAAAAAAGACCTGAATTTGAACCATTTTTTGTACTTTTTACCTATTTTTGTCATATATTTAACCAATTTTCGATGATTTTAAACGATTTTTAACATATTTAAAGTTTTTTTCCGCATTTATAATTTTTAATCTTTTTTTTTTCCTTTTTTATCCAATTTTTGACGATTTTTAATGATTTCTAACATATTTTAGGTTATTTTACAACATTTTTTCAGGACTTTTGATGGTTTTTTTCACTTTTTACCAATTTTTATAAAAAATTTTTAACCAATTTTTCATATTTTTAACGATTCTTTTTATAAGTTGGGCGAATTTTCTCCTATTTTTCAACATTTTTTCATGATTTTTATCAATTTTTTAATGATTTTTAACTATATTTTACACATTTTGGGACAATTTTCAATCATTTTTCATGATTTTTGATCAATTTTCTTCAACTTTGATTCATTTTTATCAAATCTTTAAAAAGTTTTTATAATATTCGGTAATTTTTTCCATAATTTTGGTCAATTTTAAATTTTTTCTGATTTTTGATCAATTATCTGCACCATTTACCCAAGTTTCGAAGATTTTTAACCATTTGTTTACGTATTTTAAGTTATTTTCCTCACCATTTTTCATAATTTTTTAATGATTTTCGAACCCATTTTAGTCAATTTTTTTACATAATTGTTAAACAATTTTTTGTATTGTTTAGGTCAATTTTCAGCTATTTTTTAACGTTTTTTCCTGATTTTTGATTAATTTTCGATGGTTTTTAACGATTTTTTTTTGCATTTTTTAGGTCAACTTTCACTCATTCTTAACGTATACGACTTTTTTTTTTTTTAAATCAAATAAAAAATCGAAAATTTAAAATTCACGAAAAACTATTGTGTTATGATGTCAAGATAGGGAAGGCGTGATATTTGCGAGAGAGGGAAAGGGGGTAAGATGGAGAGCCAAAATTTTGACCAGCAAGTTTTCATACCATATTAGATAGTTTGAAAATCTCGGTCAAAGGCCGATTCACCTTTTCTTACTCGACTACGCTCTTCGGAAGGTACAGATATGGGAAGAACATTGTCCAAAAACTGCTTTTTCCGAACTGTGAGAAGGTATAATGAGGATGAAAAATCGGAGCCCTTGAGAGGTACATCTTGAATCGCTCATACCAAATTTCAAAATCGCAGCTCAATTGAGAGGGGAGATGTACGCGGAACTGAGTTTTTTCAATATCAAAAAACGCGAAAATCCTCAAATCTCCCCTTCTAATTGACGTATAAAGTTTATTTTTGGATATGATGTACAGCTCTAGATCCTCTATCAATTGGCTCAAAAACGATAAATCAGAACTGCCTACCCTAAATTTAGACATGACTGAATTTTGACCCAAGGTCACCCACACCCACATACATGTAATCAGCCACCAATTGGAGCTTATTGACCGAATTTGAGCGATTTTGATCGGTAAAGAGCTAAATAATATGATCTTAGTCATCGAATAAAAAAATTAATTAAGTAACTGACGTGTCTGAAAACAGTCTTAATGGTTTCATTGATACCGAAAATAGATTTTGTTGATACTCCTCTCTTATCCGCCGCAGGTCGGTCGGTAGATCGTAATAACCTGGTTTTCATTGACAATGCGACGTAGAAATTCATCTTTGAAATTCAATACATATTTGGATTGAAGGAATAAATAGAATAGAAATTGGTCTATCTTTTAATACGAGCTTGTATCAATTTCAAATACTGATTTTGCTAAATAACAAAATTCTCGTATTAAACATTTTTGGTATTTGTTACCCAAGTATTTTATTACGTAATATTATAAATATTATTTTATTTGAACAACTTGTCTAGTTATCAATCAAAGTTCCATGTGTGTAAAATAAAAAAAATTTGTAATTGTTCTGTATAATGAACTCGAATCTAAAAAATCGTCAATTTTCACATCTAAAAAAAGAAAAAATTAATGAAAATAAGCATTATAAATAGGCGTGCGTAAGATAATGAAAATTAATTGAATTTCGTACGTATTAAAAAATAAAAAAAAAAATAAAAAAAATACGCGTTAATCAAGCTTCGAAGAAATAATTTCTTTCCGTAGTTCGGAAAAATTTCGTATATATTTTCGTATTGAATCATCAGCGTTATTACGCCTTCGTATAATACGGAGATTAATTTAAAAAAAGAAATCTCAAAAAACAGAAATATATATATGCACGTCGATAGTTCGACGAGAGAATAGACAGATGAAGAAAATTACTCGACGATGGCGCATTTTCTAACATCAGAATGGCTGAAATTTACAGACGCGAAAAGCGGAAGAATCAATTACTCTTATTTACTGTCAAAGCTAATCAGCATTGTATTGTCATTACGGTAGAAATTGATCGCGTGAATGGTTTTTAACGTGCGGAGACGGTTTGAATTTCTGTAGCTTTTGCGAAACGCTAAACAGAAAAGGTACGTTGCGCGGGGACAAAATACAGTTCATATGATGGTGGTACGTCGCGTCGCTAAATATTTGAAAAAGCCACTCAGATCGGTAATGTGTCGTAGGTAGAGAGAGAGAGAAAGGTATACGTAGACGTATACGAGTCGAGTGTATCGAAAAAGAAGAGGAAAAGATAAGATTTTTTTTTTCTAATGCGGAGACGAGATGGTGGCAAAGACAAAGAAGAGGAATCGAATTGCGAAATGATATTTTTTTCCATCGAGCGAAAAACAAGGCGTACGAAGCGCGACGTATGACGGAAAATCAATTTGCAATAAAGTAAACGTTGATGTACCAGTATAAAGTGCCATACGTTAAGAGGATTCAAAAATAAAGTCAATTGATTATTGTTCAATACATGTGCGGTTCTATATAAATTATGTAGTTACTGCTGGTCGTTGGTTAATTTAGCAGATGTATTTGTTTTGCATAATTTTCATTTCTCTTACAGCAGTGCGATGTCTTGACACGTTCAGAAAGTTGTGAAAAAGGGTGAACTTCATCCTGAGTAATATTAGACTTATTTTGTCAAAAAAAAGTGAAGAGGAAGAATTCTTTTTTTTTTTTCTTTTTTATTATACTGGGCGTGTATAATTACCAGGATTGTTACGTCCAGTGTCGATTGCTAGATTTGATTGTTTAGTTTAATTTTGGAAATGAAGGATAGGAATTTGTTAATTTCGTCTACGTCATCGGGTATGTTTAGATTGGTTTTTTGGATTTTAAGGTGGTTACGAATTTGATTGTGGTTCGGGCATTCAAAGAAGAGGTGATGTATGGAGATGGGTTCGGCATAGCAGAATTGACGTGTAGGTTTGGGGGATTTTTGAAATAAAGGATTGTGTGTGAATTTGGTGTGTCCAATTTGGAGTCGTGTAATAGTCATTTTGTCTGTACGGTTTAGGTACGATAAATTTTTCCATTGTTTTATGGATTTTTTATGTTGATAGAGTCTGTTTTGAGTTTTTGTCGACCAGAGGTTCTGCCATTTTGAAAGTTCGGTTTGGATGAAAAGATTTTTTAGATCCTGAATAGACAGGGTATTGACAGTGGAAAAGCTAGTAGCAGATTTTGCGTGATGGTCTATTTCTTCGTTTCCAAGAATTC
>FIZR01018168.1:0-24836 GCA_900060175.1 Ferrisia virgata
CCATCACGCAAAATCTGCTACTAGCTTTTCTACTGTCAATTCCCTGTCCATTCAGAATCTAAAAAATCTTTTCATCCAAACCGAACTTTCAACATGGCAGAACCTCTGGTCGACAAAAACTAAAAACAGACTCTTATCAACATAAAAAATCCATAAAGCCGTGGAAAAATTTATCGCTTCTAAACTGTATAGAAAAGGTGACCATCACACGGCTCCGAATTGGACACACCAAACTCACACACAATCATTTATTTCAAAAATCCCCCAAACCTACATGTCAATTCTGCTATGCCGAACCCATCTCCGTACATTATCTCTTCTTTGAATGCCCGAACCACAATCAAACTCGTAACCATCTTAAAATCCAAACATACCCGATGATGAAGACGAAATCAACAAATTCCTTTCCTTCATCCCCAAAATTAAACTAAGCAAATCAAATCTAGCAATCGACACTGAGCGTAACAATCCTGGCAATTATACCCGTCCAGTATAATAAAAAAATAAAGAAAAAAAAACAATTAGACCAACTAACTCTTATTACAAGAAAACCAGGCAATGCAAGTTGAATTATACAATTGGAAATTACTGAAATAGCAAGTTTTCGTACAGATGGTACTCCCCAGCTCCATCACCCTCCTTCCCTTCCCCCTCCCCATTCCTCTATATCGGCAGTTCTACTACTTGATAAAACCTAACTTAAGGAGGGTCACTCTTAGGTCTGTAAGGCTGTAAGGTAGGTTTCGTTGAGTAGTAATAATAGTAGTAGTGGTTCCAAGTGTTTGCCTGGTTTGAAGAACGGTGATGCGAGGAGGGTGAAGGGTAACGAAACTCAAATTCTGTGAAAAGTACATAAAACTGTGGAAAGGTAGGGTTAAAATCGGGGAGAAGGGGTAACATTTTTACAGAATGACCCGCTGCCCTAAGACATATTCATGTCAAAAACACGTTGGTCATGATGAATTCAGTATTCATCTGAAGCTCGTACAAGGCAGACGTCTTTTGCTTACTCACAAAAAAATTATAACATTGAGTACTCATGTAGCACACTTCAATCTCCTTCACTTCCCACTCCATCATGTAACCCACTCCATCTCAATCAAACCTCTTACCTCCCTTCCCTTCTCACAACCCCTCCCACAACTCCAAACAACCCGCACCCTAGTGCATTCCTTCTCTCCTCCCCCATTTTTACCCTACCTTTCTCAGGCTTTATGCACTTTTCACAGAATTTGAGTTTCATTACCTTTCTGCCTCCTCCCATCACCCTTTTTCTGACCAGGCAAACACTTGGAACCATCACTACTACTACTCAACAAAACTTACTTTACAGGCCTAATGGATTAGGTTTTATCAAGTAGTAGAATTGCCAATGTAGAGGAGTTGTAGGAGACTGAGTCTATTTCAAATTCTTACATAAATTTTGTCATCTTAAAACTGATATTTACTTAGATGTCACGAAAAAATAGATTTTTGGAAAGTCTCAAACCCTCCCCCCCCTCCTCTTGTGGATCGCACTCTACTTCTGTTGATGAAAACTTCCAGTAAGATAGGAGATTTTCGAAAAAAAAACGCAGTTTTTCTCCATTTTGACTTATTCTATCCTATTTGTATGAAATAAATACGGGTTATTCTCTGCTCGATGTTTACGATCTGCAGTTCTGATAAAAATTACTTATGAGCACTCAAAACCCATTATTTTCTAGTTCATACTCTAATCAAACTTCCATCACCTTTACTAAATAATACGTACAAATTATGGATAATTGAAAGGTATTGTAAAACAAGCATCGAAGAACCTTTGTAAATTGATTTGTATTTATACGTGTACTTCCAACATTCGGGCTATTAATAATTTTATTATTCTAGTAAGTATTATTCAATAGACTCGTGCAAACGAATTAAACGCACGCTGCACGCTTTACAAAGTGTAACGCGGTAATTAAAAAAACAATCAAGATCGCAGCTCGACAATCGCATAATGCGCGCGTTCGTACGAATAAATACTCTCGATGTTAATTCGAATTTCACAAATCTCATTTATATAATGTTAGTCATAAGTGAAGGGTACTGAGGCGGAAAACCAATTGTTGGAAGGATAATTTGCCGGTCCGCTAAACGTTGAAAAGGGTCCCTCGAAAGTACATGTCTATCGAGCCAATATAGGAACTAGGAACCTCCGTATGCAATATCTGAATTTATTTTTAATGTACCTATAAATCTTCTCTTGTGTCGAGAAGATTTCGAGATTTATAGCCGAGGAACAAAAAACAGATATACCAATTTAAAGTGGAAAGCCATTTTTGAACAAAAAAAATGCCATTTGAAAATAACCTTGAGGAGGGGAAAGAGATGGAAAATGAAAATATGCCCAAAAATAGCTTCAATGGTTTTCTATAGCCTGCCGCAGGAGTCATGGGAATCCAGATAAGTGGAAAGATGATTACAGAACATTTTATTAAATAGTTACTCACCTACTTCTCACTGCAGAGCGTTGATATTTGATTTGGCCTCAAAAATTACTTTTTTTTTAGCCTTCAATGTGAATTTTACATGCTGCATTTTATTTTGAAATTTTCCTGCAATCTGATTAGTTGAGATTTTCATGAGTTATGATGGTGATCAGCTGAAATGGCATCAGATAGTTTACAAGTGTTATTATGATTTGTTAATGAAAGTATTATTAACGTTTATTGGTTTAGGTTAGTTGAAGTAATCCAATAAAAATTCAGGAAACATTTTTGGAGCCAAGCAGCAGTGCTCTCTAGTGGAATATATGTCAGTAATTATTTATTAAATGCCCTTACGTCTGTCCACCAGTAAGGCATTGAACCTACCCGCCTGAAGGCTCTCTTTTCCTTAAGGATCTCTTTTCCTTAAGGATGGCGCTAGCATCTAAAAATTGATCGAATCAGCAATGTCAACATTTCAATGTAATCATAAATCCAAGTGACGAATCTTATAGATAAAAATTTTTTCAACAAATTTTGTCTTGTAAATATTTTGCCTATCTGAATTATTAAGGGACAGCATTCATTTGAATTTTGTAAGCCCATTCTTAGCAAATTTTGTATGTAAACAAAAATGTTGCTGAAATTGCTTACTACAAGGTCCACTATTTAAAACCACGATCTGCATAAATTTATTCGTTTCAAAATTTTATATTTACCCCCCTTCCCCTCCTCCCCAATGTAAAATTTTGAGAACAAAAATTTTTCCGAATCTTGATTTTGAATAATGGATCCCGCAGTTATCAATTTTTGCAAAATTTTTGGTTATGTGAAAAATTTGCCTATTTCGATTATTTGAAGGGGCTTATGATACTGTCCCTTGAATAATGAAGATAGGCAAAATAACTACATGACAAAATCTGTAGGAAAAAATTTGGTATACAATGTTCGCTGCTCGGATTGATGATTGAATCGAAATTCTGAAATTGCTCATTTGTTCCATTTTTAGATGCCTTTGCAGCGTCATCTGTGAGAGAAAATGTGGCTTACATTGAGTACGTTGAGTTTTTTTCGGTGTCTCAATTTCCATGAAATCTAGAGCAGGACAGGGCCCCAAAATAGATTCTATTAATCAACTTCACTCCACTGCATCCAGAAGGAACAATGGAACAAATTTTAAATGTATGTCAAAACATAGAGAAATGCCGAGAATTCTACACAGCTGCTGTATTAATCTTCATAGATTTTGCTAAAGCTTTTGACTGTGTGAATTGGAAAAGACTGTACGAAATACTAAAATAAAAGAGTGCCCGTGCTCGCTTTGTGGAGCTGCTAGAATAGCTATACGAGTGCAACTTGATGCTGGTGAAGACCAGTGGAGAAGAATCTAGTGCTTCCCGAGCAGAGGGAGAGATGAGTGAGACAAGGATGCATAATGTGTCCCCTGCTCTTTAATATGTGTAGTGAATACATCATGCGACAGGCACTGAAAGACAGGAATAGAGGAGTTTCAGTTGGCGGCAGAAGGATCTCGAATCTCAGATATGCAGACGATACTACCCTGGTTGTAGCAGATAAACTGAAGACGAGTCGGCGGAGCTAATCAATCGAATGAATGCAGTGAGCGAAGAACCAGAATTTGGCTCAACGCTTCAAAGACTAAAGTTATGGTTATAGATCGGTTTGGATGTCTTCTCGAGTCCGATATTCTGAAAGAATATGAGAAGGTTGGCACCTTTGTTTACTAGGACTCGATTATAGTGGCCGATGGTGGATCTGTGGCATAAATACGGCGCCGAATTGCATTAGAAACATCAGCGATGGCCAAACTACAGAATGCCGTATGTAACTGGAAGATATCCAAGAAGACAAGGAACAGGCTGATCAGAATGCCTGTGATTTCTGTTTTTTGTAAGCGGCAGAAACATGAATAGATGCCTTTGAGATGTAGGTCTGGGGAAGAATGCTGAAGATACCATGGACAATGTGAAGGACAAACAAGTCAATCGTAGAAGAACTGGAGGAGCCAGTAAGGCTGAGCGTTCTATGCGAGAAGTGTATCATGAGATACTTTGGACACGTGGCCAGAAGGAATGAGGAGATCTGTGAAAAGGACGTTCTCTTCGGCAAGGTACCTGTTTCAAGAAGAAGAGGAAGATTTCCTGCCCGATGAACCAGAAAATAAAAGCAAGAATGGGATCAGTCACTGTGACAGCGAAGATGACGCAGGACTATGAAAAATGGTGAACATTGTTAGCAGCAGCACAGCTGTGATGACTGTTACCCCTGAATGATGACTGCATCCCGAATAGGTCGATGAATTTGTATCATCCTGGATTTCTATAACAAAATAATGAAAAGAAAATCAGTTTACAAAATATTCAACATCGATTAGAAAAAATTGACACATTATTGGCTATTTTATCAAATCGCTGTAAATAGAATTAAATAAAATCAAGTGTAGTGTGGCGCATATAACGAAACGAAAACAAACCAGCAGCAAGTCTATAAGCTAATCGGTCGTAGATATATTCAGTACTTGAACAGAGCGACAATGATAGACGCAGGCAGATCTAGCAGATGAGATGATTACAGCAACGTAAATATTTTGCTTGGTGTATTTTTTTATTTCATCGATAAGGGTTAATAAGTTAGTACGGTATTTAAGGGGTGCTTATAAAGTGGACAGATGGTGAAGTACTTTATTCACAATCGTGCAACGCAACAGCAGGGGATCTTAATATACTCGTACTACACATACAGCTAGAGATCTCTCTATACGTTTATAGTTGGCTTTGGTTGGTATATGTGCTGTTTGTTGGGTTTACTATACACGTAGACGTACCTATTACATACACATCAACATCATCTACATCATCATCATCATCATCGGTAGCATCATTTTATACATACATGTAATGTACGTACGTTGTAAGCTCATAGTATGTATAGGTCTAGGTACAGTGTATGCATGTAGTGGAGTGTTATTGTATGAGGCGCGCTAATAGGGAGTGATAATAATGAATAGAGAGTAGAGAGCATCGGGCGAAATAAAGATATACGTGCTATACTTGCTGGGTGCAGAGAAATACCGTGGGGGTTGCTGGCGGTCTATACTACTACTACTGCTACTATAGCGGTGCGGTGGTAACCATGACGATGCTGGGCTTCAATAACTAATGTTAACTCATCCATTTAATCCATCTATTAAACAAAAATCATTCTGTTTAACATTTTCGAGTGTACACGATGCACCACATTGCGCACCGACCAGATCCCCGCAATGCACTGTACTCGTTTGCTTCGTCGGTATACGTACAATACCTGGCGATATGCCTGTCTACCCTTTTGTTCTAATCTTTGGTTTAGCTTTTTATAATCGAGATTGGTGAGAAATTTAGGATACATTGATACCTGGGTTGCAGTGTTGAGTATTTATGCAAATAAACACTCGTCAATTTTATTTGTTTATCGAGGCTTTACTCAGTGTCAAAGGAGCCAATTTTGGCCTTTGGTGTTTCGATTCTGCTCGGGAATTTTTGGCGACTTGTTCTTAGTTCTTAGTTTGGTGCTAAGTTTTGAGGCAGGGAGAATAACTCCGAATTAAAAGAAAACCAGTTTGATCGTAAAAGCATGTCAGAAAACCTCAGTATCCAAAATTTCAGCTGTCAATGTCAATTTTTTGATTTTTGTGAAATTTTTGAAAATTTTGAAAAAATCTTATAAACAGCTGATAGGCTATATGACTGAAAAAGTAACATTTTGTAAAACGGAAACCATTTAAGTAAAGAGGCTGAAAATTTGGTACCAGCCTAATTTTAATCAACCGAATTCATGTTTGTAATGTATTTTTTTAGCCAATTGATGATTTGAAGAGTATCAAAAAATACCCTTCCGCATCCTTCTCACTTGGAATTTGCTGGAAAAGTACACTAATCTATTTGACGTGCGGCTAATGTACCTAGCGTGAATATTTAGTTGCCGGAATTTATTTCCATCTGGTGGGGAACATTTTCAAAATTCTGTAGAAAAATAATTTCTTTTTTTTCGGTAATCCAGATCGAATGGGAAATGCCAAAAATGGATTCGACAAGTTGAAATCAGCCGGAGTACAAATTTTCGAAATTTTAGCTTGTACGTTTGAGCTGGAGAATTTCCAGTTTATCTCATGTTTTCCCGATTATTAACTGGTCAGAAAATATACTTATTTTCCACTCGCTGCTTGGAATTCACTATCAAGGTACTCCGATCTATTGAGTAGGTCCCCAATATACGTCATACAAATTTTTAGCTCCGGAAGTTGATTTCCAGCCAGTATGGCACCATTCCAAAACCCTAAAGAAAAATCATTTTTTTCCCAAAGGCTTCAAATTGGTTGGAAAATGCCAAAATTAAGCTGGTGCCAAATTTTCAGCTTTTTAACTTGAATGATTACAATTTTACAAAATGTTAGCTTTTTAGACACCTATCTGTCGATCTAGCTTGGTTTTATATATGTAAATGGGACGTGGCCAGTGCGGAAAGTTCCTTTGTCAGATGAAAATCTTTTTGCACAGTTTTGTATGGAAAGAAAAGGAAATTCGAAATCAGTAGTGAAAATTTGGAAAATTTGGTTCAACTTTTTCGTAATTAAATCGTATTTTTTCATAATAGGCGCAAATGCTTAAAGCTACCATCTGGAAATTGTAAAAAATTGCCCCAATTTATGTTTTTTTCAACCAGTCAGTTTCGGAAATTGGATCATTGGACCGATGTGGGATTCAAGGAAGGGGATGAGGAGTCTTCAATTTTGCCCGAAATTCAAAAAAATGAAAAAAACTGAAATAACATATTGGTTCTTGCTAATTCTACGATGCTAAGTTTATATTATGGCTTAAATTTTCGATAAAAATTTTCCAAACATCTAGCCTCTTCGAAGTGATGAAAATTTGAAAAAATGGGGAAAATTAAACGAATTATCGATTTTTACTAAATCGTAGTCGTTAGATTTGAATAATTATTTACATTTTTCCCTTTTGAACAAGTGGTCTTATGTACCCTTTCAACGGCTACAGAAATGGAAAGAAGTGTGAAAAAAACGTGTTGCGAATTTTACTGCAATTTTGTTCTTAAAACACTGATAAGAACTGGGTAATTGCTTAAATGCAAAATTTAAGTGAAAAAAATGAAAAAAAACTGTAATTTTCAACTCATTGACGATTGGAAGGTCTGTGCAAAGCCAGTCGATAATTGAACTGAGCGCTATCGAATTAGTGGAAATCGATTTGTTACAGGTTATTTGAATTTTTACTTTATGTACGTACATTTTTCCATTTCTGTTTGGGGGGGGGGGATTTGAAGGCTGTGTTCAAAGAAATAGTGAGTATTCGAACTTCATTGACTTCGAATTAGTAACAATCGATATTGCTGAAATTTTAACCGAAATCTAGTACTCATGCATCCCACTTGAGATATCAATTTGAAGAATGAGTTTTTGAAAAGAAAACAAGACCTGTTCAAGCTAATTTTTCAGATTGAACAGTTATACACGTTGTAAAAAGTCAAGCTTTCAGTTCAAAACTTAGCTTTGACTTTCTGAAATTTTGATCATTGATCGACACAGAGAAACTTCTTCTTTGCGGGTACTTCTTAATGCTGTTGTCTAGAATTCAGCAGATGGTTTAACATTTTAAAATGTATTTGTTTGGAACATTTTCCTAGCCTCTTTTCCATTCTTGAACTAAATGAAACTTGCGGAAGGTTTTCTTGTCGATTGTTGTTGCTGGTACATTTGGTGCAAGTAGAAGCATTGCAATGTTTCTCAAGTTCATCTGCTCATTCATTGCCTGGAATACCTTTACAACCCGGTCGCTATGCGAAGATAATATGTAAACGAGGAAAAGATGATTTTTACGGATATAATTTCGTTTGCAATAGGATGTTGATTTTGGTCGTTTATGGATTTGATAAACGTTTTAGCGCGTTGAGAGAGATTAGCGACTTTTCGTAAGGCTGGAAGCTTTAGTGATGGTCAATTTTACTGCATATAATTCCGCAGCCAACATATTGGTCGTATTTGGAACCGTCTGTGAAAATGTGTTGTCTGTCAGGGTAGTTTTGATAGCAGTGCATTGAAAGCTCTCAGTCTGTATTGAATAAGAAATCTTTCCACGGTGGTAGCACTGATTGAGTCCGTAGAAAGAGTGTTGATAGGGATGTGTTCATTGATAATAGTGACGTGTTTGCAAGTGCTAGGAAGTGAAAATTTTTCAGTAATTCAGGTTTATCTGAGAGTAAAGAGCTGGCGAGAGTACCTGGAGAGGTACCTATGTATATGCAGTAGGAGGTCTAATAATGCACGTTTTCTGTGTAGACTGAGGGGCCATTCTTCGCTTTCGTACAGTAGGCTGGTGATGGGCGAGGTTCGAAATGCTCCAGTAGTTAGACGAAATGCTGAATTATGGATGATATTTATTTTATTTGGAACATCTTCAGATGTTCATGCGTAGATGGTGGCTTCGTAGTTACATTTCGATCTGACGATAGTTTTATATGTATGCATTAAGGTGGATCGATCAGCTCCATTCATCTTGAAATCAGGTTCTTAGTGAATTCAAGGGTATGTAAACAGTAAACACTTTTCACTACCATGGTGGTGCAGAGAAAATCCACGTCAAGGAGAATTTAAAAAAAAAATTGAAAATCGCAGTATATTGCTCGTTTTAGTTTTACAAGAAAACCAAGATTCTGGGAATCCTGCCTTCTTCTTCTTCTTGCCCAGACCTAGATATTAACATGTAAAAATATTTTCAATGTCTTATTATACAGCAATATAAAAACTACAGCGTAGAAAATGGAAGTGATACGGAGAATTAAGGTTTTTGATTTTTTTTTTTTCAACGAATATTTCATCGTATGCAGATGAGTAGCTATAAAACTTACTAGTAAAACGCCATTTAATTTATTGATTCAAACTTTATTTGCGTACATATACGTCCGGTTTTCATCTTTTCCATTGAAATGTTCGATTCCAGTCGAATGTTGTGTAACTATGCGAAAGTGAGGTGTATGTTTTGGAACTGGTTGTCGCCGGTCGGTCTTGAAGTTGTAGAAAAGATAACGAGCGAGTGGTAGGTTAGATATTCGCATAAAGGAAAGATTGTTGATTTTATTATTGCGAGATTTGCCAATTCTTCGAATTTCGAAGTAATTATCTTGATTTTAATTATACGTTTTGTCGACTCTGGGAAGTCACGACCACAGAGGATGAGATTTAAATTATTCGCGTTTTTGCAGAAACAAATATGTACCGAATTTTGTTGTAATGGGATTTTCGAATTTGAGTTAATTAGTGGGTAGAATTGCAAATTGCATGATAATGTGCAACTGTGCACATCTGTATGGAAATTGAAGGAAATATTTATACTCACTGCGAGAGTTGTTGATAATGCGATAGAAGCGATGGAAACGTTATAATGAAGAAAAAATAACTCGAAATGTACCCATGTTATGTAAATGGAGTGAAGATTGCATGTCATGTTGGATCCGTTTTTCTCAGAAGCTAATTAATAATTTAGCGAGAAGTTTGTGCAGTTTCCTTTTTTTTTTTTTTTTTGTGTTCATTGGTACTCGATAGTGTTTTGATGTATTTTATTATTATTATTATTTCAAAGTTATGCAGTTGATCCAGTTTTTTGATCTGATACTTTTGACGTTACTTCAAGGTTTTTGCTTTTGCCAAAAAAAACTTCATAAACGTATAAATCTCACCAATAAGCTATTTTTGCTGGAATATTGAACTAATTCGAAGAAAATACACAAAACTGATTAAACTTTTCAATAAAATTACGTTCTTCGCTAAAAAAAATTATTTTCAAGAAAATTTTTTTCTGAAAAATAGTACCAAATTTCATGATGATATTTTCCCATAAAATTTCCAAAAACTTTAAGAAAATATGATCATGCCAAGTGGTGGAGGATACCTTATTATTTCAAGAAAAATTTTCTATTCGGATACTTACAAGAGCTTTTTCAAAATTTGAAGGCAAAAATTTTATTTTTTTTTGCAAAATTTTAGTGTTTTATTTTGCATTATTTCAGGTATCTCATGAACTCCTCGACTTTTACTTTCAATTTTTTCATTTGAATTACTACATCATTTATACGTTACATCTTGGCGCAAACTGGACATCTCTAGCAGTTTTGGATAAAAAGTTGGAGACTTTTCAAAATAACCGGAGATTTCTAGGGAAAAAATTCAGATATGTGCATCTTTTTCCTGCAGTGATTAGGATAGACATAACTTTATACATACGTCTAAGTTGAGTTGCTCTATTTGTGGTATGAAGGAAGTACAATGGAAGCGAAACACCCTATATAAATGGGAATGATCTTGAATTAGAATTCAGACATGTTTAAATTGGGGGGGGGGGGTGTTGAGGAGTTGGAAAAGAGTGAAAAATTAAAAATTGATTGATTTTTAAATTATCAAGTAAAAAAGTCCAAATTATCTCACGTATCTAAAAATCATCTTTATCTAGCTTATTGGTGTGGAAGTGGCTGCTCAGGGTGGGAGAGGAAAAGTTAGAGGAAAATTCCATTTTTTGTGGAAAAATTCGAATATCGATAGGTATGTAATGAATTAATTTTCAAATTAAAAGAAAAAAGTGACGCGTAAAAATTGATAAAAAGCTATTAATTAGAAAAGGTATAGAAAAAAGGCGAGCTAAGCATAAAAGGTCTAGTTTGGAAATAGTAGGGGGAAAAAAGAGCATCGATTCTTTTGTATGTACCTACCACACAGCAGAAAGATATAAATAGAGAACAATAAAAGGAGCTGTGGGAAAGAAAAGAGAGAAAAAAAGGTAATAACTGTCACACGTAATTCCGTTTTTTAGACTATTTTAAACTTTCATTTTAAAAAGCGAAGCATAAAATGTTTTTTGCCTACGGTTTCGGTTTTTTTTTTTTTTTTTTTTTTTTTTTTTAATTCGCCAAATGCATAAAATTTTTTTTCCCTACGGTTTTGGTTTTTTTTTTTTTTTTTTTTGTTCTTTTCAATTCGCCAAAGGTTACCATACTACGTTTTAATTAGAACTTTTCTTTTAAGTTCCAATTTCACTGTTACAATTAACTTCCACTTGCCTCGTTGTTGTTATTGTTGTTGTTACTGTTTTGCTTATTCTTCCATTTTTCATCTTCGTCTTGCTTGTATTGTATACGTAGGTATATTATGTGTGTATTCGTTGTAATTGTTTGGCATTTATTAGGAATGAGGTTTTTTGTGCTATTTTAAATAAGCTACGAGGTGTAGTTTTTGTTTTTTTTTTTTGCACGTGCAAGTATATGATTCATTTGTTATTGAAATTTCGCCTTGAATACGTTAATTAAGGGATCGTGCTGATATTATGAATTTATGAGTTTATGAGAAGGATGTGAGGTTTTTTTTTGTAATCGAATTCACCATTGGTCAGTATTAACCTTTTGCAGAGGGGCCTATTTTTTGCCATCTATGAAGATCATTTTTAATTTTTTTTTTCACTTTTACGAAATTAACTCATTTTTGATACTTTTTCACTCATTTTCCAACATTTTTTCACATATTTGATTTTATATTTTAATTAGGTTTCCTTATTTTTTAACACATTTTACGCATTTTATTCAGTTCAGTTTTGAACTATTTTTCCTGGCTTATTTTTATTTTTGCATAAATCTTTGCATTTTGTAACTTTTTTAAAATGAATTTTGGGTAATTTTTTACTTTTGCATACTTTTGTTAATATAAAATTTTAACAACATTTTTAGCCTGATTTCCTATGTTGTATTGCCAATAAAAACTAGGTTATGGCAATCTGGGAGAGGGATATCAATAAAATCTGTTTTGGTGTCCTGAAAGATTATTATGACCATTTTTGACCATGTTAGATATTTATTTATTTGTTTTTAGTTGTGCCCAAATTTGGGAGGGAACGTGCTGAGGGGCTAAAATCAGAAAAAAGCAGTAGGAAATTGTAAGGTGTATAACATATGCAAAAATCAGCGTCCCAAGTCTATTGGGAGGGGAGATAAGAGGGTTTTCCCCTTTTTGATCTTGAAAAAAGGCTGTTCTTTCTCAATCTTCCTCCAAATTCAGCTAGGAAGTTGAAATGTGGTGTGTTGACTCAGTACGGGCCATAGATGTGCTTTTTAGGGATTTCGACTATTTAGCCTGTTGGGTAGAGACCAATGAAATGAGTAAAAATAGTCATACAAACAGGGTTGTCTAATTCAAAATTTGAAGGGGCAGTGATTTAAGAACATCAAAAATTCGTAGAAATATTTTCTGTGCAGATTCTTGTAGAACTCTTTAAGGCAAACAAAAAATGTTCTTTACAAAATTTGCTTATTGTCAGAATTGAGGAGCTGTGTACATAACAGTTTCACAACTCTTACTGGGTAAATTTTATTCCTGTCTTTTTTGTTCCTAAATTGACTTATTTTATTCTCACTAATCATAACACTGATTCAGAAAGAAATTGTAATCCACATGCTATGCACTCCCCTCAATTTTGAAGATAGGCACTTTTCGCAAAGAATAATTTTTGCTCGCCTTGAAAAGTTGTGCAAGAATCCTTGATCACGGAAAATATTTTTTGATATTTTTGGAACCACTGCCCCTGCAAACAGGTTATTACAATCTATTGATCTATGGCAGATGACGGAGGGAATGTCAACAAAATCCATTTTGATGTCATAGAAGACCGTTACGACCATTTTTGATTATGTCAAATATTAACATCGAAAGATGTTTACTATCGCATTCTACAAGAATCCATCAACAGTGGACCGTCATCATTTGACTGACATTAATAGGCCATCAACAGTGAACCATAAAAATTCGGATTGGTCAGATTTTGATGGCCTTAGCATTGATGGTCAACTCTTCTGAGCTGTCAACAATTGGATTATGTTTGACAAAAAAGTTGAATGTTATGATGGTCTGATTTTATGAGTTTAATGTTCCCTCAAAAGATGTTTAATAGCGCATTCTGGAAAAATCGTTTACAATTGACCATCAAGAGTTGACCGTTATTATTAGATGACATTAGTGGACCATCAACACTGTGACATAATCATTAGACTGACATCAGTAGGCAGATTTTTGTGGCCAGGAATGACATCAGCAGTCGTATTTTATGAAGGATTGATTTTACGATTTTAAGTTGAAATGTTAAGAAGAAAATTAGAGATGTTATTAATGGACCATCAGCAGTGTGACGTCATCATTGGACTAACATCAGTGGACAGATTTTTATGGCCTGGAATGGCATCGATGGACATATTAACATCGAAAGATGTTTAATAGCGCGTTCTGGAAAATTCGACAACAATTGACTGCCTTCATTGGATGGCATTAGCGGATTGTCAACGGTATGACGTCATCATTAGGCTGACATCGTTGACCGGATTTTTATAGCATGGAATGACATCAATGGACTTATTTATACCGAAAGATGTTTAATAGCGTGTTCTGGAATATTCGACAACAATTGACTGCCATCATTGGATGACATTAGCGGACCATCAACAGCGTTACGTCATCATTGGACTGACGTCAGTGGACTGATTTTGATGGCCTGGAATGACATCAGTGGACGGATTTTATGAACGATTGGTTTTATGATTTCAAGTTAAAATGTCGAGGAAAATTACAGATGTTTGAAGTTAACCTGTCAACAGTAGACCTTGAGCTTGAATTGATGTTATGATTTTTAGTTGAAATGTCGTCATCCATTGACCGGCCTGCAGTTGAGCTTAACTCTGAATTGATTTTAAGATTTCAGGTTTGAAATGTAGAGAAAAATTGGTTGACCTTGACCCTGGTTGATTTCATGATTATAAGTTTAAATGTTGAGGAAAATGGAAAAAGTTTAATAGCGCATTCCAACTAATTAGCGTGACAAGCCTCCTACGTATTTTCCAGCCAATTGGCAAATTCCTGTTTGTTAATTTTCTAGTTGCCTAGTAGTCCTCCATGTCATATACAAACGCATCTGCTGAACCCGCCTTTAGCTGGGCGTACGGGCTCATTCTCATATACGTATTATTTGGCCACACATACGTACAATTATGGTGGGCGTACGAAAATGGAAGTACCTCGAGGACGTCGAAAGTAACGTTATAGTGTACTTACGTATAAGTATGGATACAATACACACATATATATATCGGTTGGTTGGTTGGTTGGTACTAGTAGATAGGTACTTGTATACTTGGGTATTATAACAACGGAAATAACTTATCAAATTGAAGTGATACTCGCGTGTCACGCGACCAACCCGTTTATAATCATCGTTACTGACAGCGCGCATTTCATTACGATTATTGGACGCTATACACGTACATGGTAAAACGCGTATAACGCAGCGGGGGCGCATTGCTATACGTAAACCATCCAATGGACGACCCCAGCTACGAACCCCATCCGCACATCATTTGTATACCTTGTAACTAGGAAGACGGAGCACGCGAACACGCACTTATCGCCTCGCATATTTGTCGGATGACAGTGGACGTGGAGGTGGTCGTGATGACCATCGACGCCAATGCGCCGCACCGCACCGGGCCGCCGGAAATACGGATACTTGAATACGACTCGGCTACTGGGTCCGGTCGAAGTGTTGATAATGGAGGTGTGCGAGTCAGCAGTATCCCTTCGCCTTGCAATTGGCGTATTTTACACGCATTAAACGCTGTAACAACTAACCGAATAAAAATGGTTAATTATTGTCACCCCCACCCGGTGCCTTCTTATTTTTTGCCCATCTATGTGTCTGCAGCTTTATCTACTGTCTCTCTGGATATAGCTGCGTGTAAAATTTGCTGTGAAAAGAGCATTGCGCACGACTTTGTTGTTTCGGCTCATTTTTTTTTCCTTTTACATGGTGTGCTTTTGTGCACTGTAAATACATGCGAGTTTGAGTAGTGCACTTTTGAGGAGGAAAGCCTACCTTGTATGGGTTTACATTAATTAAAATTGCAATCATGTAGGTGCGTGTGTATTTAACAACGTACCTTATGAGCCACGCAATTCCGCGAATCGAAATAGAAAAATGCGATTACCTAAACGATTAAAATCGTAGTTTTGTGCTGTGTATCTGATGACGTTAGCCACGGACCAGGGTACAAATATGTATTACTCACACGAAGTGTTTTATATCACTCTGTTTTTCCTCTTCGTCATCCATCGGGCGACAAAAAAGTTGAATATTTTTATAAATATGTGATACACATTAATGGGGAGTCCGTTATCTTTTCATTTTCCGGTTTGTGAATAATTTAGGAATATGAATCATACTAAATATCACGCCGCGTGAATGAATTCATGTTATTAAATATACAAGAATACCTAAAAGTATAGGCACAACTTGTAACTTTTTTTGGCGAGAGGTAAAATTTGAAAAAATTGGGTACTTTTTTCTTTCAGGGAAAAACTCTAGATCATGGATATGTAACATATCCATTGCGTATCAAAGATAATATTTCAACATAAAATGTGAAAATCATTCTTAATCATCTTTTATTGCGAATTTTTGATCGGGAACTTTGAAATCAGAGAATGTTTACTTTTTTCTTCACATTATTTTAACATTTCATTTTATCATTTCCGTTGCAAAATGAAGATTATACAATAATTCATTATTACTGGTCTCTGATCAAAAACTTCTTTTATTTTTTCTTATTTTTTAATTGTTTTAAGCATTTACTTTTTGTTATTTTTTTTAATATTTTAACTTTTCTATTTTTTTATTCTCCAATTGTTTCTATTTAAACTTTTTTAATGAAACATACATATCAACACTACAACACAAAGTACAAAAATCATTTTTTTCATTTTTCAATTTTTGAAATTTTTTTAACATATTAATTTTTTTTATTATTTAATTTTTGTCATTTTTCAATTTTTATAGGTAGACATTCATGTCAATATTTTACAAGGATGCAAAAGTCTTCAATTTATTTTTATTTTTAATTTTTTTCAAAATTTTCATAATTTTTTTTTATATTTTTAAATTTTATTTTTTTATTTATCAACATCGAAAGATATTTAATAGTGCATTTTACAAAAGTTCCTCAACAGTAGACTGTAATCATTGGACTGACATCTGTGGACCATCAAAATCCGGATTGGTCAGATTTTAGGCTTTGATGTTGATGGCCTTAACATTGGTGGCCATCTGACCCTTTTTTAAAGTCAGGGGGGAGGAAAATCCCCATATTTCTCACGCTTAGTTGACCTAGGAGAGACTTAATTTTAACATCGAATAGGGCATTCTACAGTTGACCATCAACAGTGGGCCATCATAATTTGGACAATCATAATCCGGATTGTTCAGAACTTCATAGCCTGGATGTTGATGGGCCTTGACTTTGATTGATTTTATGATTTCAAGTCGAAATTTCATAGAAAATTAGTTGACCTTGACCCTACATGATTTTATGATTTCAAGTTGAAACATCGAGGAAAACTGAGGTGTTTAATATTGATTAGTCAGCAGTTGACTCGACACTGGATTGATTTTATGATTTCAGATTGAAATGTTGAGGGAAATTAGTTGGCCTTGACCGTGGTTGATCATATGATTTCAAGTTGAAATGTCGAGGAAAATCGGTTGACCTTTGCCTTTGGTTGATTTTATGATTTTAAGTTGAAATATTGAGGAAAATTAGTTAACCTAGACCCTGGTTGATCTTACGATTTTAAGTTGAAATATACGGGAAAATTGAAGATATTTCAAGTCGACCTTTCAGCAGTTTTTTTTTATTTTGGTTTTAAAGTCACAGGGTTTTTATTCAAATTGTTGAACTTAATTTGAAACTATTTTTAATGAAATAAAATTTGTTACACTGGCATAAGATGTGTTTGATGGAAAGAGGTACGTTGCAGTTTTCACAAAATGGATGGTCTTGTCCTGGTTGACCTTGACTGCAGATTGATTTTATGGTTTCAGGTTGAAATGTTGAGAGGAAACTTGATTGATCTCGACCTTGATTGATTTCATGATTATAAGTTGAAATGTTGAGGAAAATCGGTTGACCTTGACCCTGGTCGATCTTATGATTTTAATTTCAAATGTTTTCGAGTTGAAATGCGAGGAAAATATTTGACTTTAATGTTTCAACGTAAAGTATAAAAATCAAAAACGTCACACCTGACTTTGACCCACCTAAAGTTGACCGTGACCCTGGATCGATTTTATGATTTCAAGTTGAAATATCGTCATCAGTTACCCCTTCAACGTTTGACCTCGGCTCTGTATCGATTTCAAGATTTCAAATTAAAATGTCGAGGGAAACTAATTAGTTGACCTTGACATCAAGTTAAAATACTGTAGAAAATTTGTTGACTTTGATCTTGGTTGATGTTTTGATTTTAAGTGAAATGTTAAGGATAATTAATGATGTTTGAAATTGACCCATCAACAATTGACTTTGATGCTGGATTGATTTTATGATTTCAAGTTGAAATGTTTAGGAAAATTGAAAAAAGTTGTCCCTGACCTCAGATTGATTTTTTGATTTCAAGTTGCAATGTCAACAGTTGACCTTGAACCTGAATTGATTTTACCATTTCAAGTTGAAATGTCGAGGAAAATTAGTTGACATTGATCCTGGTTGATTTTTTGATTCAAAGTGAAATGTCGAGGACAATTAATGATGTTTGAAGGTGACCCATCAACAATTGACTTTAACGCTGGATTGATTTTATTATTTCGAGTTGAAATATTAAGGAAAATTATGGTTGAAGCGAAGAAAAAAATTGTACTTTTCTTAAATAAATAAATAAATAATGAAAGAAAGAAAGAAAGATGACCTTGACCTCGGATTGATTTTATAATTTTGAGTTAATATGTCGTCAAAAGTTGACCTTGAACCTAAATTGATTCTACCATTTCAAGTTGAAATGTTGAGGAAAATTAGTTGACGTTGATCCTAGCTGATTTTTTGATTTCAAGTGAAATGTTGAGGATAATTTATGATGTTTGAAGTTGGCCCATCAACAATTGACTTTGACGCTGGATTGATTTTATGATTTCGAGTTGAAATGTCAACAGTTGAACTTGAACCTGAATTGATTTTACCATTTCAAGTTGAAATGTCGAGGAAAATTAGTTGACATTGATCCTGGTTGATTTTTTGATTAATGAAATGGTGAGGACAATTAATGATGTTTGAAGTTGACCCATCAACAATTGACTTTGACATTAAATTGATTTCATGAATTTACGTTGAAATTTTTTCCAAAAATTGAACTGACTGTTTGATTGTATAGCTTTTCTTGAGCATTTGATAAAAAAATGAGCGAAAAACTGTACCAAATAGGTACGTTTAAAATATTAAAAGTTACGTTCTTTCGATGCTTAGTTCTTCACGTGCAAAAAGTTCTAAGTATTTTTCAATATTTTTAATGAGACATTCCCGTCAATATTTTAGCAGTCAGCAAAAAATCATAAATTTTTTTTGTATTTCAAATTTTTTAAATGACATTTTAACTTAAAGTACAAAAGTCATCAACTTTTTTTATTCCTTAAATTTTTTAATTTTTTCCCCATTTTTAATATTTTAATTTTAATATTTCTTTATTTTTAGTTTTTTTTTTATTTTTCAATTTTTCCAATTAGACACCCAAGTCGACATTTTAACATCAAGTGCAAAAGTCATTTATAATTATCTCTACACGCGAGTTTTTCTTCGAAAACTTTAAATCGAAAATCAAAAACGTCACATCTTCAGAAAATCATCTCCAGCCCTGATACGTAGTATCCGTGTCAAAATTCGCAATTTGTTTTCAACATTGGGAATTTTTAAAAATTGCTCAACATTTTTTTCATAACATTCAACTTTTTTATCGAACATAATCCAAATGTCGACGATTCAGATAGTAGACTGCCAAGATTTCGATGGTCAACTGTTAAATGTGCTATTATCAAACGTATTTCGATGTTGATAAATATCTGACATGGCCAAAAATGTTCTAAATGGTTTTCTAGCACCCCTAAACTTATTTCGTAGATACTCGCTGCTCCCATCCGGCGGCCTAAGACGATAATCCGTTGCAACCTGGTTTTCATTGGCAGTACGATGTATAAAATCAGACTGAGAAGATGATAGGATGAATGAATTTGAATGCTGTCATTTTACATACTTCCTTGGATATATCCAATTACCAATCTACATAAATATCTGCTTGGTTCTGCAATCTGTTGTCCCTGTGCATTGTACACGTTACAAAGTAGGTAGGTAAAATATATATATATCGCGATACAAACAAACTCGCCTAATTAGCCAGCTCATCGTGGGTACGGTTACGTACTGCATATTATCGTGCTCCCGTGTATAAAACGATCGTTATAGCCGAACAACAATACAGGGTGGTTCGATGGTGGTACCCTTAATATAATTTCATCATGCGTATAATCTCACACTTCACGCTTTCTTTGGTTCGGTGACCCGACATCTTTTCGTCGTGCTCGTCGTTTACCGTATAGCTTTGCATTTAGCTGTATACGACCGATACGTACGAGGAGTTTACAGCACATACTCCTCCTGCTGTGGTATGCTACGTGTCTGTATGTAGTACGTAAAGTACAGCCCATTTATAAGCCTACGCCCCGCGATACAAGCTGCTTATTATTAATCGCCAGCACCGTGCCATCGTTTAAATAAATAAATATACATTGGTACATTGTACGCGACTATATACATTAATAATTTCAACCACCACCCTCCCTCTCTCTCTATCTATCTCTCTCTCTCTCTCTCTCTGTACACTGTTCACAGTGCACATTGGCACCTATTCGTTGCTTGTACTTCGACAAAGAAGAGAAAGAAAGAAAAAAATACTCAACAATGGCGAATTACAAGGTTGCCTAGATCTGCCTACATAGTACTCGTACATATGTGTGTATGGAAGAAGGAGAAAAAAAAATTAACCAACGCGATAAAAAACGTTATAATAATATGTGAACTTGGGTACGAATATAATAATAACGCCGTCGTGTCGTACCATACGACACACATATACACACACACACACACACATGAAAAGAAAAACACCACCGATGTATTCCATCGAGGGTTTTACATGTACCATTTTTCATTTCACGCAGGATCTCGCGACAACCTTACACTGTTACAGTGAGTCGTCGTGCCAGGTAAGGGCAGGGTGTGAAAAGTAAACTGTTAAATAATTACAGAGAGCGAATTTCGCGTATATTTCTACTTCTCTTCGTCTTCGTCCCTATCCCATAGACCGACCCCGACCATCCCTATCCGACTGCAATATTTCTTTTCTCTGTTTTTCTTATTTTGGTTCGCATTCGGTATCTCATTTGGGCGTGGGGGGAGGGGGGTACGGGGATAGCAGAAAAAAAAAGATGTTGTGTCGTTCCAACTGTGTTGGTACAGCTAGGTAGTAGGTACGTAGATGTAGAGATATATATTAAGTATACGTGTTGTTTAATTAATTTAAACGAACAACGAATTTATTAGGCAAAAAAAAAAAGAGAAAAAAAAATGAAATGAAATACTCGCACATACTTACACGAAAACAAAACACAAACGAACAAAAGCATTACGTGTAATTATAACGGGTGAAACCTTTATCCTTTGCTTCTTCGTTTGCACACGTCGTGTCGTATCGTGGTTTCTTTTGGCTTGATAGGTAGAGGGGTTCGCATTTTCGTTATCCTTTTTTTTTTTTTTTTTTCTATCGTTCGCCATTACTGATTTTTATGTATTTTTAATTTATTTTATAGTCGTAGGTAAATAGGCCTTAGAAGTTGTAGAATAGAGTATGGATTTTGTTCAGGGTGAGATACGTTTAAAGTGATGATGTTTATTGGGTTTATTTGTGTGTATGTGTGTGTGTTGGTGGTATGTTGGTATTTATACGGTTAGATTGTAGATATCTATGTATTCCTCAAATTGACTTATCATTTTGCCCATCTGGTTGAGCGTTTGTATTGGAATGGTTAATTGGAAAGGTTTACTATATCGTTTGATCTTTGAACTCAGCAATTAATGGAGTGTGACGAAATACTACGTATGTATAGGTAAATGTCTCCATTTTCAAAATGAAACTAACATTTCGGATTTGAGTGTGAAGAGCTTTTTGTAATAAGGGTGAAAAACCGCCCTTGACCCAAAATCGATCAAACATATGCCAAAATGTTACTTATGATCTAAATACATCTCTAAAAATTTTTTGATCCCTCGCACCCACCTCTTTCGGAATTTCCGCCCTCCCCCTCCCCCGAATTTCGAAATTACAACGCGCGATATTTGTGAAAGGGCAGGGTAAAAGCTTTTGAAATTTTCACAGATTATACTACTTGCTAAGTGCTATTAATGAGGATTTTTTAAAAATTTTCGGTTTACATTTTCCCAATTTTTTTTGTATTGAAATTTTCAAAAATTTTTATGTTTTTAATTTTGGTGAATACTCGTGGCTGCAAATTTTTTTTATCGTCTTGGTTAAGTGATCATCTATCGCGTATATTTTTTGGGAGTTCAGAAATTGAGTGCAATATGCTGAAAAAAAATAAAAACCAAAAAAAAACACGTTTTTTACTACTTTTTCATAATTAATGAGGGCGGTATGCCAACTCAAAGCAAAATTTCGATTCAATATATGAATAAATTGAAAGTACATATTAGAAGAGTTCCATTTTCAAAATTTCAAGCCCTGCAGCGCATTTCTTGAATTTTGGCGAATTTTTCAAAGGCCATTGGCGTCTAAGCATGTTAAATTTGCCTCGGAGAGATTTCGGAATGATACTTTGGTGGTAGGTGGATACCACCATAAAACATCATTGACCGAAGTATTGGACCTCCAACCCCACTCTACTCTCGAAGGGGGGAGTGACTTTAATTGAAAAACATATATTAATTTTTTTGAAGGCGTTAATGTATGGATTTCTGTAATTTTTTTGGTATGTTGTTGGCACTAATGGGAGGCATCCTGGAAAAAATCAACCCCCACCCCCCACAATTTCCACCCTAAATGAGCATTTTTAACTTTCTTTTATTTTTTTTTAATATGGATAACGATTTTGTAAAATTTTAAAATCATGTTTTTCAGATGTATATTAGACCCCTACATCACATATATTTTTTTCAAAATTTTTACGTGGTTGCGCTATGGTGAAAATTTGAAAAAACTTGGAATATGGTGGTAAATGAGGGTGTATTCGAAAAAATTGCTCATCGATGGAACAAATTTAATACTCGGTACACTTGTTACTTGGATCAATAGAAAAACGTAGGCGAGATGTAAAAAAATTATAGAGCCCCTCAAGTGCCTTAGAATAACACCCCTCTCCCCAATTTTTGGTTATAGATGGGTTTGATGATATTGGTGACGTTTTCACAGTAGTAGAGCCGTCAGAATACGAATTTGAACTGAGTTTTAGTGTCAGACCACTTGGAGGCCCTAATTGAGAGCCGGGGGAGGGGAAGGGGGTTCTTGTCCAACAGAACTGTTTTCAGCTATAAATCTTTAGGAAGTGCTCTATGTAGCATATGCTAATATTAATCAAGCTATTCATTTTAAGCCATCAATAGTAAATGAAAAATTTACTAAACCCCCTAATAGGTTTAATCACATACTCCCATATTCCAAGTTTTTTAAAAATTTTCACTGTGGCGCACCCTCGTAAAAATTTTGAAAATAATATATGTGATGTAAGGGTCTAATATACACCTGAAAATCATGATTTTAAAATTTTACAAAATCGTTATCCATATTAAAAATAAAAAGATAGTTGGAAATGCTCATTTAGGGTAAAAATTGTGGGGGTGGGAGGTGTTGATTTTTTCTAGGATGCCTCCTATCAGTGTCAACAAAATACCAAAAAATTATAGAAATCTATTGATTAACGCCTTCAAAAAAAATTAAAATATGTTCTTCAATTAAAGTCACCCCCTTCGAGAACGGGTGGGGTTGGAGGTCCAAAATTTTGATGAAAGATGTTTTATAGTGGTATCCATCTACCACCAAAGTATCATTCCGAAATCTCTCCGGGGCAAATTTATCTTGATTATTCGCCAACGGCCTTTCAAAATCATCGTCCCACAAATCATGAAAATTTGATTTGACCGATGAAAAAAACTGAAATTTAGTACGTACCCTACTTTCGACCTCCCAAATCGATTAAAAGCGGTTTTGAGAGGTTTCGTACCCTTCAGGTAAATTTTGGACTTTTCCAGTACTGGAGAATGGTTCATAAAAATGGTATATATAAACATCAGCATCTAAAATCTCGAATTAGCCATATTGGTGATCTATTTGATCGATTAAAACACAATTTTCAAACATTTGTAAATTTTGAGCTCAAATCCATATTTTATCGCAGAAAAATTTCCTGTGAATATTTTAAAAACACAGACATATCTCATGCTTTGAAGTAAAAAGCTTGAAGTCGGTGTATATCCTATTTTCGACACCTCAAAGCGATTGGAAAATGGTTTTAAGACGTATGTATCGGTGGCTCCAGAATGGTTTGATGCTTGGAATGATGAATTCATTTAGTCTTCGTGTTAGATATTTAAGCTTCGATATGGCTTGATCTGATATGAAGCAGTAAAGAGAAGATTTTTATTTGCTGAAATGGGTACAGGGTTTTTTTTTTGGTAAACTTTTGTAAATTTTGAAAAAATCAAAATTCTCTCACAGGCCCCAAAATTATAAAAAATGGTTAAAAATGAGTTGACGAAGAAGTCAATTCTGTTGGAGAATTCTTCCATCAGCATTTTACCATTTATTGTTAAGAATTTTATAATTTTTCTGTTTCACATTTAGAGATATGTTTTTGAATGTTGACCCTGGCTTCTTTCTTTCAGGTCTAAACAACTTCAGCCAGCATCGGAAAATTTTTTACCAGAGTTGCATACAAGATGGACGAGTTGGAGAGGTTCTCGTGTGAGGTCTGAACAGTAAGAAGAGGCCGCATGAATATCCAGTTGTAAGTACATGTTTGTTTTTTGTTTCAAACTTAATTTCGAAATCGTGTTTATTTTTCATTACGATATTTCAGCTTCTTTCGCTGTGCTTGACAAGTTAGTGTTTTATGTGTGTGTGTATCTGTTTATATGTACTTGCGAGCAAACCCGGAACCTTTTCAACTATTCGGCTCCAATTTGAACGAAATTCAGCTAATTTGAAAGATCACGTGGAAAGCGCCCCCCTCCCACCCTCCGAACCAAACTTTCAGCTGCTGAAATTCATTTTTGAATTTTTGATTTAGTACGAAGATACGCGTGGGAGGAACTTGAAAAAAATGTAAGAAATCCTGCCCAAAAAACCACTTTTGGCGCTATAAATTGGTGCAATAGGGCTGAAAAGTTGAACCCCCCCCCCCCCCAAAA
>FIZR01018191.1:0-10029 GCA_900060175.1 Ferrisia virgata
AAATCCAATGATAGTAACCAGCATCATCAAAACGTCCTTCATCGATTGCATTCTCTATTAAAATCTTTAATACTTTCGCTGCTCTTTCTGGTTTACCAGCTTTGTGAAAAGCTGTTAAAATACATAGAAAATATAATAACAAAGAATACGCATACGAAGGTGATTTTTAATACCGACTTGAATACCTTTTTGAGCTTCAACGAAACGATCATTTTCGACTAACCACTGCGCATACGGTATATACAAAATACTTTCATATTGCGGACTCTGTTCGATCAATGAAAAAGCTGCCGGCCAATTTTTCACATCAATATACAGTTGCAGAACACTTTGGATATCTCGTAGTCTATGGTAAATTGCAATCGCATTCTCTGTTTGGTCCAGTTTACTCAAACAATCTGCGATTTTTTTAAGTGCTTCAGTCTCACCATCGTCCAACTTCTTGGCCATATCGATCAATCTGAAAATATTACATTCGCTCGAAAGTAGGAATTAGAGAAGACAGCACCGAGTGAGATTTTGTAATCAACACGTACGCATCTGTCCATCGATTTTCTACAGCGATATCGACAGCTTTCGAGACGTCTCCGGCCGATAAATACATTTCAGCTGCGGCTTTTGGCTCATTAACATTTTTAGCCCATTCGGCTTTCTTTCTAATGAGCGTTTTTTTATCGACGTTACTTTCCGATTTTACGAATTCCTATTAAAAAAAAAAATATCAAACGTTTGTTTTTTTCAAAGCACAGAACATTTTACACGCCTGGATCAACAGACAGCTAATTATAGACGGCGAGGTTTTTCAAAAACCTTCAAAAATAACGTACTTGAGCTAAATCGAACATTCTCATATCCGTATACATAGATAATGCTTTATGGCTGCATCCACTCTTCTGATACATTTTACCAGCTTCTTTGAATTTACCTTCGTAAGCTAATATATCACCCATAAATGCTTCTTTGTTTTGATCTTTACTCGCCTACAAAAAGTAATCACAATCGTGGAATAAAACGAAATGAAACAGCCAAGCATTTTTCCACATTCACATCAACTAACCAAAAATTCATAAATTAAATCCAAACGTTGCAAATCTTTTATCCGGCTGAAAGCTTTTAAGGCAATATTTAGATCGAGTTTCTCTAAAGCTGCTTGCGCTAAACTTCTCCAATCGTTTTCGGTAACTCCAAGCGAAGCGATCATATATGCATCGCTAAATAACAAAATAACGCAATTATATTAATAAAATTGCATTTTATATAAATTCACGTAGTTAGGAGAAAAAAAAATCTACTTGAAGAGATTTCGTTCAATGCATTGGTACATAGGTGCGGATAGAGGCACGTCGATAGTAACGATGCTAGATCCATTTAGAGAGAACACTTTCGAGCCATGAACACCGATCACGTAGCCCTGTGCAAAATACAATGACAATAAACTTTGAATAATTAAACTCTGCCATCATTTTTGCAACTTTTTGCAACACTAAAAACGAAACTCACGGTGAACTTCATCTGATGAGGTTGGCAATCGTTAACTTTTATATTAAGTACATCATCGCCGGAATAGCATAGCATATCTTCGTACAATAAATTCCAAGCTACAGTGGTTGCTTTAGATTCCTGAATTAAATACAAAATATATAGTTTGCTTACGCCTCCATATGTACGTAAGTGCAGGAGAAACTGGTTTTTTTTTTCATACCTGGAGAACAATCTGATTAGAACCAATATCGTAAACGATGCAGTTCTTCTCGCCATTAACCACAGCTAATTTTTTTTTGGATAGACTCAAATCGAGACATATAATAGTCGACGTTGATTTCATCATAAACGTTGGAAACGGATTATTTATATATATTTTTAGAACCTGTCCATCGGCTAGTCCAACTATCAAACCTTCGTTCAGGGCAGCTCCACCAACCACTTTGATATATTGCACTTGGTCATCCATAATCCACTGGCCAACATTTTTACCACCGAATGTGTAACATTGCAATAGTGTTTCCTGTTTAAAAAACAAAAACAATAACAAAAATTATACGACTAATTAAAATTTACTATCGAGATTACAATGTTTTAAGAAACACTCTCATAAGATTTACTTGGCCAAAGATGAGATGTTCCGAGCACACAACCATCAAACTACATTCGAAAAATTTATTAAGTTTCTCTTTAATTTGATAATGCATCTGATTCGAATCTTTGGTTAGTAATTCATAGACGATTACTTTCGAGGGTAACAGAACCTAAAATTAAAAAAAAAAAAATTGAATAAACTTGAACAAAATTACCGGTAGAATGGGAACGTATTTTTGAGGCTTTACCGCGAGTCGATGTTTATATATTGCTATTTTTTGAACCCAGTCTCGACACTTGATTCGAACTACTTCGTTGGTAAGTAAGTGATGAACGACAACATCAGTCATATTGTCTCTACAAAACAGAGCAATGACACGTTACGATTAATGGAGCACATGAAACTATTTTAAAACGAAGTTACAAAAATAACATTTTTTCAACAACCAACCTGAAAGCGTATTTTTCGCGGTATAAATCGTGAATAGATCTCACAGTCAATTTGAAATAACATAATTTACCATCTTGACATCCGAAAACCTGAAATAAAATCAAATAAATACATAACATTTCAGTTAAGTACATATCAATATACTAATCACAACAAAAAAAATGGTAATAATTATACAAATATTGAAATATGAAAATAAAATGAACCAGTAATAACGAACCACAAATGGAGCGGACGGATGAGCTTTGCAGCACCATATCCAAGATTCTTGTTCTTCTCCAATGGTTCCTAATCTAACACCATCGTGACTAAATAGTACACTTTGCTTATTACAACCGGCTACTAGGATATACTCGCCTCTCGGCATATAGTTTACAGAAAGTGCTTCGAAACCAAGATTACGTTCTCTGCCAATCTAGTGAATTTAAAAAATATGAAAATTTCGACGCGTTAAAAGTATCACAAATGCAAAAAGTTGCTCGGAGATACTCGTAAACTTACATTTTTACCATCAATTGAGTAAAAGGTCAATTTATGAGACCAATCAGTGACGCACAAAATATCGTAGTCCGATCTGCTTGAAAGTAAATTTTTTTCATTAGAATCATATCGAAGGAGAAAAATGATAATATTTAGACTACGTCGTACTTTCTAGGACTAAAACTGAGCGCCCAAACAGGCGCTGCTGTGCTAGAGCCTTCCTTTTCAATGAGGTACTTCTCGTCACCGTACATGTTTCGAATGGAAACATTACCATTGATCATTCCCAATGCCAAATATTGTCCGTCCGAATTCCAAGCGCACGAAGTTATTCTGGAAGCTACCTTGTACTTCTGTACAGTTTTATTCTCGAGCGTCCAAAACGAAAAATCCGAAATAGCGCAGCTGACCAATAAACCGGAAACCGGGTTAAAAGCGGAACACTGTATTGCATCTCCATGCCTGTAAATAACACGTATGCGTACAAATTAGGTAAAAAATATTACGAAAAGTAAAATAATTATTAAATATAGCCAGCATTTTACACGTATTTAAGAATCGCTTCCAATTTAGATGACCATATAATTACTACTTTGTCAGCTCCGCCAGACGCGAACTTAGTTCCATCAAGGCAGTAATCCACGCAGTACACATTATCTTTGTGACCTGGACGGTAAAAATGTAAAATCAAAAACAAGTATACTTACTATTAGGTAACGAACTGAGTACCTTTTAGTATTTGTATAACAGATCCTGCTTCGCAATTATAAACCACAACCATCTGACCAGCGGCAACGATCAATTGAGAGCCATCAGGATGAAAACATAGGTCGTATATGCTTTAAGAAACATTCGAAACTTTAATATTTATCCAGCAACGTAACACTTATGATATGTTTACTTACCACTGTTCGATTTTACTGGAATTGAGAATTTTATCGTTCCATTTAGCTTCAGTCCTCATGATTGATGGCTCAAATGAATACGGCAGGAAGGAGGCTCAGTCAGTTGTTACGGCTATGAAGTACGTTAATTAATTACACGATTACAGATTATAAACGGTTGAAAAAATGCAATTATTTTGAAACACGAAATCAACTTTCAAATACGAAATTATAAAAATAAACACCTGTTGCCATGGTAAATCCCGGTACAAAACATGACGCCGAAATGAATAATTCACATTGAATGGTTGCGGTTGACTATAGCGTTTTTTACGTTTCAGCGGACCAAAAAGAAACTACTTTACTTTGGCCCGGCTTCGAAGGTTCACGAAAAGTTCTTTTTTCATCCGCCAAGGAGCGCTACCATCGAATGTTGAAAATTACTGTCAGGCCGGACAAACTCAATTTGCTATTTGCCAATTTCTCATTATTGATTTTGTTCATCTTGAAAAAAATTAATTAATTAATTTTTAAAATGATTTTAATTTTCATTTCAGAAACTCTTTTATTTCGGTATTTCCACGCTGAATTGATAATTCCATAAAATATTGATCGATTCATTCGTTCGTTTCTTTAAACCAATTCAAAATTATTGTTAGAAGCATAGGCACATCATATATTTTCATAGTGAACAATCGTTTACGACGAATATAGATCTGATTTCGAAAATATTAATTTCGACAGCGCGAAAAATGAAGGAAAAAATCAACATATTTACGCAAGTAATGAGAAAAAAATAGTCTTGTAACGAGTAAAGTTCAGAGATATTACGAAATTGAAAAAGCTCCTGAAAAGTCAACACTTCGTTTTATTCAAATATTCAAAAAAAAAACAATTAACAATTTGGTTGAAATTCAAAAGTTACAATTACACTTAATATCTAAATAATGAATTCAATTACATTCGATAAAACCGTAACGTAACGATCGAACGCGACGGTAATCTAGATTTAAACATGAAATCTAAATTTTGAAAACATCATAATGATAAAAAACTTTCAACTTATCATAGAAAAGAAACTTCGGTAGCTTACAAAATACAATAATATCATAACTTAATCAGTAATTATAATGGAATTCAAAAAATTTGCAAGTAAAAAATTATAAAAATGCAGATTTGTTACGACGACGATTGCTCGTTCTTCTTCTTCTTGGCTCTTTCGATGAACCAATTCGTAACGATCTTCGTCTTCGTGCTCAACTTCAGAGCTATCATTTTAGCTCTTTTAGCGCTCAAATTGACGCTTTTCGCAAACTCTTTTTCGAGACCCTCTTCCAACTCTGGACTCAAACTTTTAACACATACAGTCACCTCCGAATGATTTGGTTTCTTTTGCACAGCTGATTTTCTCATCGTATTGAACCAAGCTTCTACTCGACCAACACTTAATCCTAAGTCGGTAGCTAGCATACGAGCTTGAGAACTTGAAATGACTTTATTACGTTTAAATTCTTGCATCAAAATGGCACGCTGATGCGAAGTCAACGAAATTTTCTGTTTTTTCTTTCTAACTGTCGATGTAGAAGTCGAAGTGGAAAGAGGCACAGTAGTG
The DNA here is from genome assembly GCA_900060175.1 of Ferrisia virgata. Lineage (NCBI taxonomy): Eukaryota > Metazoa > Arthropoda > Insecta > Hemiptera > Pseudococcidae > Ferrisia > Ferrisia virgata. The sequence continues at coordinate 5,504 of FIZR01018191.1, forward strand.
CGGCTGGAATCGTCGGTACTGTCGACAGAATTATTAATTTCGGTAGATTTTTCGCCATGGTCGGTATCGTCGACAGAATTATTAATTTCGGTAGATTTTTCGCCATGGTCGGTATCGTCGACAGAATTATTAATTTCGGTAGATTTTTCGCCATGGTCGGTATCGTCGACAGAATTATTAATTTCGGTAGATTTTTCGCCATGGTCGGTATCGTCGACAGAATTATTAACATCGGTAGATTTTTCGCCATGATCGGTACCGTCGACAGAATTATTAATATCGGTTGATTTATCAAATCCTTCGGACGATGGTTGTTCGTTGTTAAGTGAAGATCGCTCGTCGTTTGTAACGTTACTCTCGAAAGGATCGTCATTCTCTAGATTATCGTCATCGTTTGTCGGCTGTTCTACTTTAATTTGGGCTACGCCTTCGTTTAACGTAACAAATTCAAATTCGCCGCATTTAAAAGGTTGAGATTCGACATCGTCATCGGTTAAATCGATCAGCACATTTTTTGGTTTTGTTTTAGATTGAGGAGCTGGTAAGGTAAGGATGGTTTTGGTTAAGAAACATCGTTTCTTAATAAACCACCAGTGTATTTTGGGTTCGGAAACGAGCAGCTGAGCCGATAACTCGGATATTCGGTGCAATTCGGGCCACGGATTTTTACCAAATTCCGTTTCTAGAATACGATTCTTCGCTTCGTCTATATTTTGAGCGAAATCGGTGTTATTTCTGTTAGGCGTTTTGTTTGCGAACCAAAATAATTTTTCGATGTCTTCTTCTAGCGGTTCTAAATCGCTACCGAGCGGTGTGAAGAAACGATCTCGAGATTTATAAGGTAGACTAGTTAAATCATCCATGAATGGGTTGTTAGGCGAAAGTTGGAAATTATACGATGGCATATCGGTTTTAATATCTTCCATCGGTTCTTCGTCGAAACCGCAATCTATAGATAAAGGATCGATGTCGAGAGGACGTTTTATGTCGATCTTTTGGTCTTCGTGATCGAACGTGTCGATGATGTCTAACGGTTCAGATTCCTTTTCTTCCCAGTCGTAATCGATTACTGTTTCGTCAGTTGCAATCGGATCTTGTTCGGGAACGTCATTATTGCTATTATTGTCATCGTAGTAATTAGGATAAGACGAGAATTGCTGGTAGTTGCCATCTTCGAATTTATCTCGACATAAAATTTCGAAATAGCGTCGATTTGCGAACCACGATTTAATAATATTTTTAGGTGCATCTAATTTAAGCGAAAGCGTTTCGCGAGACGATCTATTCACGTATCGATTCTTAGCGTATTGTTTTTCCAAGGCTGTGATTTGCTGCGTAGTCAAATATCGGTTTCGGTTTTCTTCTAGAAGACTATCTCTAGATATGGACGATAATTTGGAATTCATCCAATGAAACCACGCCGAGATCTGTTTACCTGATAAGTTCGTCTCCTCGCTGATCTTGATTAAACGTTCGCTGGTCAACGTTGAACTGGCTTTGAACTCTTCGAATAATTTGTTTTGCTGCATGGGTACCTTAAATTCGTAGGATTTTGGTCTGGAGTCGTTTGCCGGCGAAGAAACAACGGTCGGCGTTTCGTTGCTGTCCTTCGGCATGCAAATTTTAATCGGAGGTATTTTATGTTTTTTTTGTTTGCGTTTATCGGACGACGACTGATTCAACGACAGCTGTTGCGCTTGATGCAGAAACCAAGTTTTAATACGATCTTTGGTGATTTTAATGCGTTTAGCCAGCGTAGCGGCACGTTCGTCGGATATAATCGGATCAACATTGAATTCATTGGTTAACGTTTCCAATTGTTTGGCCGTAAAATCGGGTAATGCTTCGAAAGCGTCGGTTAATGATGTATCGGGTGTTGCAGCTACTTGAACAGAACGACGAGCGATTTTACCGCTACGAGTAGCATTATCAAACCATTTCTTCAGCTCATTCGACGGTACTTCTAATTCGCTAGCTAAATCGTCCAATTTCGCATCATCGAACGGATACACGGCGAGTTCTTCGTTCAGACGAGCCTGTTTCTCCGAATCTAGTCGTTGGTAAAACGACGATTTAGTAGAAACGATAACTGGTTTACTGGTATTAGATTGAGCGCTAGAAGCCGAGCCTGAATTACCACCGGGACACTCGCCTGCGAGAATTTCGTAGTAACGAGCATTAATAAACCAATTAGCTACCTGTCTCTTGACCAAACCTAGTTCAGCAGCTAACGTTTCCATTTCGGAGTCTTCCAAGAAACGACGACTTCGGTATTCGTCCTGCAGTACGATTCGTGCTTCGGTGCTAATGGCCGGTGTTTGCAGACAAGCGATCACTTCGGATTTATTCTGTTCGCTGATGTTTTTACCAAAATTATAAAGCCATTTGCGTACCTGCAACGGCGTCAGTTTAACCGTTTTGGCGAGCTGTTTAGTCATGGTGGAGGCGAGTTGCGGAGATTTTTTAAATTCTTCGAATAAGACGCATTTAGCGGCCGCCGCCGCGTAGTAACGTTTACCCTTTCGACTGTAGTCTTTTTTAGAAGTCCATTTACATTTAGGCGCTGGTACCGCACACGCTAGACTGGCTTCTCTTTCGTACGATTCGGCCGCATCGTCGGTGGCGAACTGATCTTCGATGGCCTCGGTTGGTTGTGCAGGTGCAGGTGCAGGTTCGACAGCTGCTGCGGCAGTGTGCTCGGTGTCGGACGATGATGTTTTTTTCGATTCAACCACGTGTTCGAGTGACTGGATTTTTTTGCAGTGATTTTTATTCCAATTTATAATCTGTTCCGGGCGTACTTTCAAACGTTTAGCCAATATTACGCTGGTCTTCGACGATATTTTACCATATTTTAGGTAATGGTTCAGCAGAGCTTTGTGAGTGCGTTCCGGTAACGTAAACTTGCTCACTCTAAATATCGAATGGCGTACTCGATACGCTCGAATGTAATGTGTAACTTTATCGACCGGTGCGCCCAAACTGGCGGCCAGCTTTTTGTACGAAACGTTGAAATTTTTGCAAGCCGCTTTCAAACGAGCTCTTTTCTGCGTGTTCAACGACTGGAAAAACGCCGCAGCGCTGTCCTCGTCTTCGGACTGCTGAGAAGGCTGTTGCTGAGGTATCTTTATCGATGGTTTGGCCGTCTGTGTCGGTTGCTGTTGCTGATCGGATTCTTTACGAGCGGCCGCCGTCTTCGGTCCGATATTTATCAAGTCTTTATCGTCGGAACGTATCTCGTAGATGCGTCGGCTCGAAAACCAAGATTGCACCGATCTCAAGTTCAGGCCTATTTGCTTGGATATCTGTTGCAAATTAGCATTGGTCAAAAATCGTTCTTCTCTGTAAGCTTTCTCCAGCGTTACCAACTGATTCGATTCCAATCCTCGTGTTAACGCTGTTTTCAATCCGGCTTCGTTATTGTGCGACCATTTAGTACGGAACACACTCAGCCATTTGGTAACCTGCAGAGGCGTTAGTCTAGTCTTTTTCACCAGCTCGGTCACCGTTTCGGGTTTGGTCAAAGTAGGCGATTGGCGAAAAGCGTCGAATAACAGGTTCTTCTGGCCGACGGTTTTGAATCTACTACGTGTTTTACCTGGTTTACCGGAGGCCTTCGGTGCCGATGCCGGTGTCGGTTCTGGTTCCGGTGCCGGTGTTGATGTCGGTTTCGGCGTTACTGCCGTTAAGGTTACCGCAGGCGGAAGCTGCATTTGTAGCTTTTTCACTTCGATAACCGGTCGTTGGTTCGCGGACGACGGTTTACGTTGATTAAATGCTTTCTTTATCGCTGCAGTACTAACGTTGAACCGGTCGGCCAACAGCAGAGCGCTGTCTTCGTCCAAATAATCATACTCGGTGGCGAATTTCTTCTCCAAAATGGCCAGCTCGCCGGCGGTCAGCGATTTTTTCATTCGCGAGTTACGAAGAACCTTGTGTTTGAGCCAGTAGTAAATTCGATCGCGAGGTATTTGCAGTTCTCGACATAATTCTTGGGTAAGGCCGGCGGTGACCTTGGTGATACCGTAAGTCTTACGCATCAGCAAAACCTTCTTCTCGAACGACAGATCGTTGAACAGCTTGCAACGTGATCTGTTCAGCAACGCGTTCTCCTCCGTCGCCGACGTAATGGTCGGCGTTATAATACGGACCGACGCTGGCGGTCTGGACGCATCCGACGCCAAAGCGTTACGTTGTTTCAACCAATAACGTATCTTCACTGCGGAAATTTTCAGACGCGAAGCGTTTCGACGAATTTCCAAATCGGTGAATGTACGCTTGCCCGCCGGTTTTTCGCGTAACAGCTTCTGTAATTTCAGCGACTGTTCTCGAGTAATGGTGATACGAACTTCGCTATCTAAACAGAAATTAACAATTATTAGCATCGAGTATTTGTCACCAACAACAATACACTAACTACTAAGTACATTGCTACGATAATTATATCGTAGCCCCCACCGTCACCATCTACGTTTTAACGTTAAACAATTGCATGCAATTAAAAAAAAAAAAAAAAAAAAAAAAAA
>FIZR01018191.1:10067-31896 GCA_900060175.1 Ferrisia virgata
AAACGCAAAAAAAAAAAAAAAAAAAAAAAAAAAACACGCAAAACTATTAAATAATACGGTGCTCAAAAAATGCTACATACTGTGCTAATCTTTTGTTAATAATAATAAAAAAAATTAAAAATCAAACTCACCAATTTCATACGTAATTTTACCCCCAAAAAAAAAATCAAAATCGAAAGCATCCAAATTAAGCGAATTAAAACAAAAAAGTGCTTACGAAAATTAAACTTAAAACGCAATTGAAAAAAAAAAACATGACATTAAGAAATCTGCAAAATTATATTTAAAAAAAAAAAAATTAAAAACAAAAAAATGGTTTTACAAAAAAATTACAAAATAACTAAAAAAAAAATTATCAAAAATAGTGAAAAAAAATGAGGAATTTCAAATAAAATTAAAGCGATAAAAAAAGCATTAAAATTAAACTTGAATCGACGTTAAAACTATTCTTACAAAATTCGCCTTAAAATCGTCGATTATTTTCTAATAAAACACTAAAACACTAAAATACAAAAAAAAAAAAAAAATAATACACAATTACGAGACATTCAATTCTCATCAAAAATATTACAAAAAGAAAATCATAGGTACATACGAAAAATAAAATTCTACAAAATAATACTTCTTAAATTTCGATTATTGATATCTTGTTCTCAATTGTCAATACTTACATTAAAATAAAAATTAAAAAAAAAAAAAAATGGAGGATGAAAAAATACACATTTTTAGAAATTCATATATTTTGTCAAAGTAACAATATAAAAAATACGTGATTACTCATCTTAGTAATATAGACGCTGAAAAGATTTAAAGCCTTACATATTATACATAAATCGAAGTACACTAAAAAAAAAGTAGTGTTTGTAAATTCACAATACTGCCTAAAAAATAGAAAAAAATTATATAAAAAAAAAAAAAGGAAACACCAAGAGACATCACCTATAGGCCTAACTGGGAATGTTTTTTTTTTTTTTGCATTGGAAAAACAAAATAAATTCAAAAACGATAAAGCATTCTCGAATAAATGCAATTGGCATGGTTATGTTCAAAGCGTTTCACTTGAAGCGTATTGGTTAAAAATTTTATAATTAGTCGACTAAATATAAAAAAATTTACGAGCTTAACTTTAAATCACATTTTACATATATTTTAATGTGCCCTAATTTTTTTTTCTCATTTTTATTATTTTTTAAAATAATAAAGGCGCATATGTTTTATCTCTTTACACGTCTTCTAATGTAAATTTAATTTGTGTTATGGACAATAAAAAAAAAAAAGAAAAAAAGAAAAATGGGTTGATTATGTACAACAAACAGAATGAGTGTACCGAATGCACGTAATTAATACTAAATTAGGTAATTCTTAAACTTGGAATATTTTTCCCTCTGAGTAAAATTGGCATCAATATTTCTCATTTTTTTTGAAATATTAATAAAATTTAAATTAAAAAAAAAAAATAAAATAAAATGGTAACATGATTTTAATCCGTTTCTTATTTTATTTTTATCGTTCCTAAATGGAAAAAAAGCACAGTCACTGTATTAAACATCAAATACCTATTAAGTTACTAAATCACTCGGGAACGTTCGAAATGGATCAATTTTTGATAATGATAACGAATAAACAATTCGATAAAAATAGATCAACGAGTAATTATTATATCCTTGATATAATGTTAATAAACTGGAATCAATGGATTTTTCAAAAACAGATAATTCTAAACTTTAGGTCTACGAACTGCGTGAAAAATGAGTTGAATTAATTTCTAATCCAAACATTTTGCTCTGTTCTAAGTAATATTAAATTTATCCCGAAACGATTTAAATTTTCAAAATACTGATCCAAAAGCTTTATCCAAGGTTCAATGGTAAAAAAAAAATACCATAACAATCACAATGTTAAAAAGTAGAGATAACTTGGAGCTAATTTTACTCAACAAGAGTTTTTCCTTCCTTAAAAAAAAAAAAAAATAAATAAATAAATAAAAAATAACGAAAAGTAGCCGAAGAAAGTGATTAAAAAATTAAAGGTGTAAATTACCTATCAAAGGGGGTACAGATAACAGACTTAGCAAATTACGTATAAAAATCCTGAGGATTAAAAAGCTCTTTGGGATGATGAGATAGAGAGTTGATAATGTAAGCTGATACGTGCAGCTACTTTCATCGTAATATAATTCGAGTATGTACATACTTTTCATGTAAATAAAAACATTCGAATTGAACTACATGAAAAGTACATATTTATATCAACTCATATAATCACCATAGATTAAAAAAGAAAAAAAAAAGTAGGTAATAGTCTAGCGTGATGTACACGTGATATGGATATCGTATCTTTAAAAAAAAAAAAAAAAAAAAAAAAAAAAACAATGGTAAGGGAAGAAAATAAACAACAAGATTTAATATGCGAGGATCAACCTAACAATTTATAATACGTAGGCAAACAATAAACAAATCATCCTTTCTCATTTTCATTACAATAAAAAAAAAAATTTGATAAAAAAAGAAGGAAGGGGAAAGGTAGGAAAATATCATTCGATAAAAAATTTACGAAACAATTTGAAAAATTTTTTACTGTCACCGTTGACCTAGTCGACGACAATTCACGTATCACAAGAGCCTTCGATCAAATCTGTCCAAAATTTTTGTTCGGATTCGGCGGTTTTATATCTTTTTTTGGTAAACCAATTTTTAATGGTGCTCTTCTTTTCTTGAATCTTTTCAGCCAACACTGCCAGTCTTTCGTCGGTAATAAACTGAGACTTTTCGAACTCTTCGTTCAATATTCTCAACTGTTCTTGGGTAAAACTGAAGCTACCTAGATTATGCGTCGAAGGCGACGATTTACTCTTCCTGCCAGATCTGGCAATCTTTTTAGGCGACTGTTGGAATTGCTCTGCGCCGACATCGATATCGTTATCGTTTTCGTTTCTAGATTGCTCGTGAAATCTCATCAATCTTCTAATCGACAGCTGCCTTTTGGTGAACTTTCCGTCTTTGGTAGATTTTTCATCTTCCAACATTTGCAGCCTTTGTAGACGTAACGATTGTTTTTTAATTTTACACCGGTAATCGCAGAACCACTTACGAACCTGCATCTTTTTCAGGCCGGTATTACGAGCAATGACAGCCGCTTCGCTTTGGGTAATGTAAGGCGAATTTTCGAAAGCTTTCTTCAACATCTCCACCTGATACGGACTGAAGCGTTTTTTATTGGTTTGCTCGTCGTAGTAGTCCATATCGTCGTCGGTAGACGTGTTAATATTGGACGAGGTTTTTTTGGCCGCCGCCGCCGACGACGCCGACGAACGTTTCTTCATCAGTTTCTTACTTCGTATAGTACCCCCTCCCCCTCCGCCTGGGCCGACGCCGCCGCCGCCGCCGCCACCGGCCACGCCGGAGTACTTGTTGTAATCGGCTACGGCGACCGCTACGGCCGAATACTGATCGTCTACGACCTCGATTCGCTCAGCTTCCGATTCTTCCTCCACCATGTAGGCCGGATGATTCTCCGAATGCAGAAAGCTCAAGGGTAACGAAGCGTCGTCGTCGTCGTCCATCGTAATCGACTGTTTCTTAATCTTACACCTGTAATCGGAGAACCATTTTCTTACTTGCAGCTTCTTCAGGCCTATTTTTCGGGCTATCAGAGCCGCCTGACTTTGCGATATGTACGGCGATTCGGCGAACTCTTTCTTCAGCACTTCCACCTGGTACGGGCTGAATCGTTTCTTCGAGCAATGCTCGTTGCCGCCGGTCTCGGTGCCGGCTCCGTCGGTGCAGCATCCGGCCTTGCACACGATCGACTTCTTGCCTCTTTTACCGCTGGCGCCGACGCTCGATCCGCGATACTCGACCACGTGATGATCCGGGCTGATGTTCTTCAGTATGCGTCGCAAAGCCTTCGCCGACGCTGACGTCGACGTCGACGACGAAGTCGTATTCTCGTTCGTGATGATGGTTTGCGTTACTTCGACCACATCGGACGCGATCAAATCACCGTATTCGCCTGATCAAAAAAAAATCAAAACAAAACGAAAAAACGTAAATTAAAACCAGTCTACGAATATGGCACGCGTTAGAAAACATTATACCTTAGACCAACAGCTATATCAGGCATTCCGATAAATACTAATTAAGATAGAAGTAAATTTAGAAAAAAAAAAAAAAGGGTAAGTAAGAAAGTTGTATAAAATACGTTAAAATTAAATAAAAAAAAAAAAAAGCGTAATATAGGCTGCAAACGAGTAGGTATTTGCGAGAGAAAAAAAAACCTTCGACAATTCAACAAAATTATAGTATACTAGGTACCGTCTCCCACACATATAACGTTGATGGCATTTTCTTTCGTATCCTAAAAAAAAAAAAAAATAAAAAAATGAAAAAATAAAAAAAATTATCGTTATTAATGCACGTATACGATTTATAGCAATAAAACAACCGTTACAACAATGGTTCTGTGAACGTTTCCCGAAGCAAACCTATAATTTAGTGATAAAGAAATCGTAAAATAATTACCACCATAATCAATATGTAATTTTTAATTGACATAAAACTAATTTGTAAAATTCAATACGGATTAAAAAAAAAAAAAAAAAACACGATCGTAGATCATCGATAAATACGTTCGTTTGAATATTTTACATGCTCTAAAATTTTTCCCATTTCATCACATCTACACAATAATGCGTACGTGGAATATTACGAATGAAAAAAACAAAAACAAAAACAAAAACAAAAAACAAAAAAAAAAGAAATTTTAAAAATACTATCGACAAGACTAACAACAGCGTATTCGTGTAATAAAGTTTCGACGACGTTTTTTTTTTTTTTTATTTTCTTTTCTTCTTCTACGTCGTCAATCAACATTTTACAAAATACAACTGCCAAGTAAATAACGAAATAAATGAAAATAAAATATCAATTAATGTTACACAGAAAGGAGAAAAAATTACATTAAAACAACGGTAAGAAAAAGAGCATAACGTGTAGACAGGTAAATCGTATCATATATATATATATAGATTTTAAAAAATTAAAAATAAAAAAAAAACTTAACGATTAAGCACATTAAAAACGAAACTTTATATTTTACAATCGATTATTTAAAAATTAAAAAGATGGATCAAAAAACAAGAGAGACATGTAGAGAAAGAGATAAACAAAGAGAGCTACAATTGCCGATAAACCTATGGAATAATACTCAAAGAGACAAAGGGGATTGAAAACGATTCAGTTTAGACAAAATAATTCAACGCTCAAATCTGGCCAAAAATTCAAATACCTTCAATTTTAATCGTTTATTAAACCACTGATAAGATAAAAAGAGGGTAGAAAAACATTGCGAAAAAAAAATTACACTTTTCTTGATTGACTTCTGAAATTTTTCACTCGAAGATTATTAATAACTTGCCACAGGTGACGTAGTCCTAAATAATGACGTAATGACAGAAATGTAACAAATTACTTCACGATACCACTCACTTTCCCCCTTTGTCCACCGATGAAAAATACTAGCGTCCAGTGGCGTAGCCTGGAATGTCTCCAGGGGAAAGGAGGAGGGGGAGAGCATTTTTGTGTGTACTATTTTATGGGCCTGAATTTATCAAAAAAGAATTAAATGATATGAGTGAGAGAGGCGAGGGGAAAAATTTAAAAAAAAATGGGATTTTTTCAACGACCAAAAAGTGCATTTTCTGGAATTTCAAGGAAAAATCAAAAATTCTACGAGTTTTTGGTCCACAAGGAGGGAGAGGGGAGGGGGAGGGGGGACAATCCTCCTTCATTTCTTCGCCGGCGAAAAATACTCGCGTCCAGTGGCATAGCCAGGGATGTCTCCAGGGGAGAAGGGAGTTGGGAGTCCATTTTTAGGTACCATTTTTTTGGGCCCGAATTTATAAAAATGAGCTAAATGATGATGTGTGCGAGAGAGAAGCGAGAGGAAAATTTAAAAAAAAAATGGGATTTTTTCAACGGCCGAAAAGTGCATTTCAATGGAAAAAATTAGCACAAATATAAAAATTCTTCGAGGTTTTTGGGCTCGAGGGGAAAGGGGGGACGAGCCCCCCTCTTGATTACGCAAAATTATCCTAGTATAAAAAATTGTATCAGGAGAGCAATTTCAAAACTTCAATAAAATGACCGATGTAATTTAGTGGACCTCGTGGGAAAATTTTTTTCCAGCAAAACTAGTCGTATAGAAGTTTGGCCTATCTTGATAATTGAAGGGACAGTGTTCATTCAAATAATAATAGCTCCTTCAAAAATTGAGATAGGCAAAATTTCTATATAACAAAATTTCTTGCAAAAATGTTTCACTACAAGGCCCTTTACTGCAATCGGCGATTCGTAGACTTCTTTTTGTTAAATTTTACATAAAAAACTCTCAATTTTACAAAAAAAAAGAAATCCAAAAATCGTCGATTCGAGTGATGGATTTACACATTTTTGCAAGAAATTCTGTTACATGAAATTTTGCCTATCTCAAATTTTTAAAGGAGCTAATATTATTTGAATGAGCGCTGCCCCTTCAATTATCAATATAGGCAAAATTTTCATATGACAAATTTTGCTGGAAAATTTTTTTCCTACAAGGTTCACGGATTACATTGACCATTTGATGGAAATCTTGAAGTAGCTCACTGGATAGAATTTAAGATACTATGAGTTTTCGTCGAAGAAGGGGGGGAGGGGGCAGGAGTTACAAAAATATGCTATATCGTGAAGTAATATATTACATTCCTGTTATGACGTCATTGTTTAGGCCAGTTACCTACTGCAGGCTGAGGAATACTCGAAGATGAGAGATGAAGGGTACTAAAAATTCACCTGGGAAGGTGAGGGAGGAATGAAAATCGAATCTAACCAAAGTGACATTTTTACACACCAATCTTCTCACATTTTTCACGAATTCGTTCCCATAAGATTAGATTAGAGAAATGGATTCTGTATCCGACCCCCCTCCCTTCCTCACTTTAACGTCTATAAAGATAAAATAAATTATTATTAATTACTTCGTGATCCTTAGAAAAAAAAAAAAAAGGGGGTTATTAGATCAACTTTATCAGCTCCCCTTTCCAATTCAAGTAAAAAAAAAAAGAAAAAACCTATCAAGTAACGTATCTAGTTGAACCTAATCAAAAAATATATATCCCTTTCGGTGTATTCAGAACGTTGACTAGATACATCGTCCGAGTAATTAATACGTAAATGCGTAATTTTCAAAAGTACAAAGGAACTAAAATGCAAAAAGGGAGTGTATGCTTTTACATCTATTACGTCGTGTCGACTAGGAATGTTTTGTAGTTTTGTAAGAAATAAACGCGAGCAGATCAAAGTTCCAAATGAAAAAAAAAAAAAAAAAAAAAAAAAAAAAAAAAAACACCTGATACGCGTATTATACAAATTCGCAATTACCTATTAGTTAATAGGTACCTATCTAATAAAATGAGATCATGGGTAAATTTTTGATCTTTTTCAAAACCTATAACAATAACCACGTTAAAATATAAAACGCCAAATAAAATTAATAAAAAAAAAAAAAGGTCGACTCTACCTTAAAAAAAAAAAAAAAAAAAAAAAAAAAAAAAACCCAAAAAAAAAAAAAAAAAAAAAAAAAAGGGCGGCCCTCCCTTAAAAAAAAAAAAAAAAAAAAAAAAAAAAATGTACATACACAAGATCGTTGAAGCGTAATTCGAAAAAAAGAAGAAAAAAAAGTCCACGTAAACAAAGAAGAAGGAAAAAAATATGTCGAGTAAGCTTAAAAATACAGTCTAGCGATAATTGCTTTTGATTGTAACCACAGTCGTCGTTGTTCGTCGTTAATCGACAGATAACACGTGAATACTGAAACCAATAAGTAGTACCACACATCTAACAATATCTAGCGTATTCGAAAGAAAAAGGAAAGGAAGACCTATGACACATGTAAGAGTAAGTAAGTACATCATAATATATACCTTATAATACATACAAAACGTATTCGAACTGAACCACCGGGAAAGAGATAAAATTCTTAGGTACAGCGTGATTAATAAGGAAGAAAAAAGGATTTTTATACACCATCGAGAGAGAGCGTTTTTTTTTCTTCTTCTTCAATTAAAAAAAAAAAAAAGGGATCATGACGGAACGTCGGTCGTAAGTAAGAATAATAATAAGACGTAGAGGTACGTACAAGTTAAGTACACAAAACACACATACAAAATAACAAAATACGAGATCCACGTAGTAGGTTAGGTACTTAATAAGAAAGAAGAAAAAAAAAAAAAAAGTATACATATAAAATCACAAAAAAAAAATATACAATACTGCTCGAAATAGAATACATATACGTAAACGTATCGACGATGTAGAAAGCTAAAATGAGTGGAATTTTAATCCGAATAATAATGAGGCATTAATTTCATAATTTTTTTCAAAGGATGTTCGGCTATATTACGTTGCTGCTCGTTGGCTTCCTCGGACGGCTCTTCTTTCTGCACCGCGGACAAAGCTTTCTCGTAAATACGCTGCTCGTGTTCGTCATTCGACTGATTATCTGTAACATTGGATAACGGTTCCGGGTACTCGGACGAGTACGAGTTACGTTTCTCCTTCGAGCGTCGATTTTGAAACCAAACTTTAATCTGTCTATCGGTCAGGTTCAACTTCGAGGCTAATATCAGCCTACGATGACTGGACACGTAATGGCTAACCATGAATTCTTTCTCTAGCTCTTGGATTTGATTTCGAGTGTACGTGCATCGTGATCTGGATCCGCCGCCGGAACCTACTTTACCTACGTAATTGATGGTAGAAAACAGAAAAAAAAAAAAAAAAAAAAAAAAAAAAAGGAAAAAAAAGGTAACTTCGGTTAGTAAAACAAACCCCATCATTTGGCGATTGAATAACACGAATTATAATGTACTAGTATTTTTTTAATACTCTGTCAAATTTCACTACATATTACATTACATTACATACACATACACAAAAATTACAACATTTTTAATGCGTCGATTACCATTACACACCTATGCGATTGATAACAATACACTTTATGTACGAGTAATGTGTGTGTGTGTGTGTGTGTGTGTGTGTACCTTATCCTTGTTCGAGCACCATTATACCAATTTTTATTATAATGATACCGATTTTCAGGAGCAGAACAAACCATCGCGCGCGCGGTTTTGTATACTGGCTCCTTATACATTCCTTGAATTGGAATTGGAAAAAAAAATTCGTCGTTACCGAGTAAGCTCAAGGAAAAAAAAAAGCTCGATTAATCGAGAATGATTACAATGTTACACACTACAGACGCAAGCTACACGAACTATCTACATTTTGCAGAAACTAAACAGCTTCGAAAAGTTCTCAAATTACCTAAACCTACACATTCCCCAGCCACATTCAACCCTCACAAAAAGCTACGAACGCGTTTCAGCCTGATTTCCAACGTAGTCATATTGCGAAAAGAACACCAGACCACACTATATGATCTATCGACATACCAAAGATAAGGAAAGAGGGGGGGGAGCCATAAAAATCTATTTTTTACTCGCAAGACAGAGCACATTATTTACTCGTCACTCAAATTCGCACATTAGGTTCAGTTTGAAGGCAGATTGGATACACACGAGAAGGGATGACCCGAGGTCAAAATTCATCCATGTCCAAATTTGGGGGAGGGGGGGGGGTGCTGAGGAGTAAAAATCGCAAAAATATTTCATTATTAAACCAATCGATAAAGAAACGAAAGTTGCGTAACTTATTCAAAAATCAGCCTCCTACGTCAACGTCGTGGAGCACAGTTATGAGGGGTTTTTTAATTTTGACCATGAAAAAAATGTTGTTTCTCGCATACCTCCCCTTAAAATTCAGCTAGGAGGCTAGAATTTGGCACGTAGATTTGGTGAATGCGGTAAACGCGTAGGTATTTAGGGAATTTCAACTTTTCAGCCTCATTGCAACCCTCCTTACAGCTTCGAATAAGGTAATTTAATGGTAAGCTTTTGCAGTTTTCGAATTTGTCTCGAACAAAGTTTCCCTTTCAAATTGAATTGGCGAGCTGAATTCCATCTTCCGAGAGTTTGGACATTTTAGCCCCAATGCAGCCTCCCTTCTCCCTTCTAGACACAAAAAAGTATTTCATTTGGTGATTTTTTTTCAATTTTTTTGGGTAGGAGGGGAGGGGGGTTGTCTCAAACATATATCTCCCCCAAACAAATTGAAGCACAATGTTCAAAATTGGCGGGTAGATTTGACGGAGGTCTTAAACACGTGTAGGGGTAGGCAGCCTCAAAAAAAGTTTCAAGGGAGATTTTTTACTAGTTTTTTAAAATTGGCATGTAGACTTGATGGAGGTTCTAAGTGGGGGGGGGGAGGGGGACAACTCAATTGCACTTCCTTACACGCCCAGAAAAAATAAGTTTTATGGGTAGTTTTGGCCGGTTTTTCCAGTTTGTCCCACGTATAATCCCCCTCACCCCTCCTCTAAATTGACCAATATACTAGAAATTGGATACATAAACTCAGTAGGGATCCTAAACGTGACTTGGGGGAAATTCAACTTTTCAGTCTCATTGTTTTTGATGTTGTTCGAGTTTGTCGCCGGCATTTCTCCTCCAAACTGAGGCAGGTAATTGAAATTTGGCAACTACGAATAGTTTTGATAAGGCTCTTAGATATGACTTTCGGGAGTTCTAACAACTTATTTATCCTAAAATCAATCTCTACGACGATCGCTGTACCAAAAACACCATCAGAGAATGCTGCTTTCCTTTGAAAATACTCTAAATTTTGAAGGGGGGGGGGGGGTGGATAGGGTATATTTTTGGAAAACCTTTAGAAACATGTTAAGGGCATCTAATTCATCTACAGCGTACGTGTAAAATATTATTATTCGAGTTCAGTGCGGTAGGAGGGGGAGAGGAGCGGGGGGAGGGGGGAAATTATTTAAAAATCGTTCCAAAATCCATTTTTTTTATGCTATGCTAAGATGTGAAGAGCCTTCGGACGCAATTTGGACGGACGTTATGCAAGGAATATAAAATTTTCGACCCCCCCCCCTCCTCCCATCAAAACACATTCGGTCACTTTCTTCTTAATTATCACAAAAATTCAATTTTTAAATTCATAAATGATTCTTCACTGACTGGTTCAGAAAAAAAAATTAACTACTTTCAAGCCTGTCTACCCCCTCCCCAAATTTCATGCAAGGTCAAATTTCGAACCAAGATCATCTTCATTTTTGTAATCACCAAAACCAGCTCACTAGTCGGATCTAGTCGATAATTAATCGAGAAAATAATTACTATCCAGGGGGGGGGGTTACATAAAGGATGAAAAATTGCAAATAAATATTAAAAAGATCATAAATCAGTCATACTAGATTTTTTCAGACCACCCCCCCCCCCCCAAATGAACGACAGGTCATAAAATTCAGCCACATACCTCATTATCGTATTGAACGAATTGTCAGACGACGCCCCACTCCCCCCTCGTAATCTAAAAATTCTTAAAATTTCATCCTCAAACATTGAATTGCAATGCTCTGGACGTTGGGATCACTCTCGAACGAAAATTCGTCACATTACTCAACGATATGGCTTAGATTTCCGAATCAGTATCAGGATTAAATTTTCAAACCGAATAAAAAATGATATTAATTTTAGCAGGCGATTAATTAGAAAAAAGATATTAACTTTACGACTCACCCACCGTTGAACAAACATCGAGTTGGGAATAGTAAACCACGCGGACACTTCGAATCGACCGAACGAACAAACGCAGTGCTTTACTTGGCTCGAGATTTGCAAAGACAGCAAAAAAGGCGGACTACTACGAATGGCCTCGTGATTATCCATTACAGCGAAATTTAAAACGAATACACAGGCATTGTCGAATAAAACAGGTTGAACAGAGAAAATGAACACCAAGCGTACCGATGTCTTATCTCTAACTTCCGAGTTTCTCTAATCAATTATAAATACCCTTAAAAAAACTAAAATAAATCTACCAACTAAGTATACAAAAGAAGCTCACGTTCACCACATTCGATACCAACTTAAAAAAGAGAGAGAAAAAAAAAACAAATTATAATTTAAAAATGTATAAACGAAAATAAAAAACGTACCTAAAAATAATTCAAAGTTCTTCATACTTACTAAATTAGCACAATATTATTATTATTATTATTTTTTTTGCCAGCATACAGACGCATCTCAAAAGCCGATTGCTGCTAAAGTCAGAGAGATTAAGCACACAACAAATATCTATTACTAAGAAAAGATAGAATACGTACTAATAAGTAAATAAAAAATGAAAAAAAAAATCTACAACATATAAAAGAAATTTAAAAGGAAAAAGTCAAGACGAATAAATAAATATAAAATTACGTAGCCTTTTTTTTTTTTTTTTTTTTTCGATAAAATAAGGCTTAGTAAACCAGGCACTACTCAAGAAGCGAATACATCACTCTTGTAAAGCCATTCAAAAAATAAACAAAATGACGACGAGAACACGAACGAAGAAAAAATCTTTATTAAAAAGTAATACAATATTTAAATCTTGAGATATTCTTCATTTTTCACCACGCACCCGGAACCGGTTCGGGTTGGAGGGTAGCTTGTTCAAGCCCCTTTTGCAAACGTGTTACCATCCTGTAAAACTAAAACATGAAAAAGTATCAAAATTACGTATATTTAGAAAAAAAAAAAAAATTGCGTTCGAAAACCAACCACCCTTCCGATGAATTTGAACGTGACAACAACCAAAACATAAGGATAAAAAAAATGTAGGCCACCATTAGAAATTCGTTTGCAGGAATAAAGAGTCCTACAACGTTTCCGGAGGCCGTGAATTTATTATACTAAACGAAAAAAAAAGAACCCCGTTTACGTTCAAACATTTATTCAAAATATTCAAAATACAAAATAATAAAACATTAAAAAAAATAATAATGTAAAAAAAAAGAGAGAAAATGAAAAATAAATAGAAAAAAAAAAGCTTACAAAGCAAGCGCGCGCATAAACGAACCAATTAAGTCATAACATTACAAAATAAAACAGTAAATTAAAATTAGGTAGAAAAAAACCCTCCATTAAGTACGTTTAGGAAAAAAGAGTAGCCTTTGCATATAACTTTTTTTTGTATTTTTCTTCAAAAAAAAAAAAAAAAACAAAACAACATACCCTGTTCGAGTCGAAACTTTTCACACAGAAAAAAAAAAAGAATTACGCCAACGAATAAAAATTGGCAATTTTTTTTTTTTTTTGAAATATTACGAATAAAATACAGCATTATAAATTTATAATACGCCGGACGGAGAAATTCAATACGTGATAATAGGATATTAAAGTCAAAAATAAGGCAAAAAAAAAAAAAAAAGTAAGTAAGGTGAATTTAAATCATAAAATACAAAAAAAAAGCGACAACCCCAGCCCCTATTTTCCTTAAAACAAAAATATTTGTAAAAAAAAAATCACAAAAATTACGTAAAAATAATACACAACATTATTCGAAAAAGAGAGAAAAAAAAACGTAAGAAATATATTAACAAAAGCGCAATAATCCCGCTTCGGGAGCCATCTTAGTGATTATCTCTTAATTCCTGAAGCAACCTGAAATAGGTACGATAAATGTATACACTATAAAAGCGAAAAAGGAAAAAAAAAATAATAAATTTGTAAAAACGAGACAAAAAATTTGAAAAAAAAAAAAGAAAGAAAGAAATATAATAAAAATAATCGTAAAAATGACGCTAGCGCACAACGAAAAAAATACACACGATAGAAATGGACAGATAAACAAAGAGATAGAGAGATAGAGAGAGAAAAACATTAACACTAACTATCAAACGAGTTAACATTACTATAAGTAATTTGTTTATGTAGGAACATGATAAAAGAGTATACAAAATTCATACAGCTAAAAAAAAAAAAAAAATCACGTAAATTACAAAATAAAACGAAGACATAATAATTCTACCGAATAAAAGAAAAAAAAATTGTGAAGAGTAATCGTACACCTAAATACTAAATGTTTATGTAAAACGATACTTATTAAACCAAAAAATAATAGAAAAAAAAAATAATAATAATAATAAACTATACAAAATACGCAGACATTGCTCCGTCACTCAACTCCATGTACAAGAATGGTTCAATCATTGAGATCAGAATTACCAATCTAAAAAAAAAATCTTCGTCGAACTACGAAAAATAAAAAAATTTAATCTAATACTTATATCCACGAAACTCATTACATGTTTTTTGGAAATTGGCGACATCGCAAGTTAAACTTAGAACAAAAAAAAAAAAAAGTAAATTAATTCAAGAAGTAACCGCTAATCATCACTTTTATTTTGTACAAATTTCACTAATAATATAGTCGAAGAAAAAAAATAACCCTAAATCAATCGATTGAAGAAAAAAAAAAAATCCTTAAATAATTGTCCGACGATACTAAATTATCACCATCATTTTCCTAGTTTTATAAAGCGAGTAATTACGAAAGAAATGGACTGGTAGGTATCTATTGTTTTATGTTTAGGAGAGTAATAAGCGAGAGATTAACATTTAAAATGCACGTATCCATTAAAATACTGATCATTTAAGTTATATTCATATGGTTCATACGTACACATAATAAATCTGCTTTTGTCAAATATAAAAATAATACTGACCGAGATAAATACATATTTTCATCATTGTAGGAATATTGAGTTGACAATAAATGCAAACTTTTCGTAATATTTAATTATGTAAAAAAGTAAAAAAAAAAAAAAAAACAAAATTCGTAATGACTTGTCGAATACGTAAGTATGAAATTAGAGAGATGAATTGTTCGATATATGAGAAAAAAAAAATTAATAAAAATTAGGTAAAAAAATTTCAAAACGTGAAAAAAAAATATTCATGGAGTTCGATGGAAAATCACAAAAATAATTATAAAAAATCATCATATTATGCAAATTATAAATCATTATCACTGTACAATTTTGTGCGTTAAATATGACGTAAGCCTTTTCATGATTTGCGCAAAAATTGGTAAGTACGTATATTGAAAGGTAAAAAAGAAATGAAAATAAAAAAAAAACCATAATGATATTCATATTAATACGAAAATGTATTCAAAGACTAGAATTTTTGTTACACAAATATCGTCACTATTGCTCTTTGAACAGTTATTAAAAAATTTATAAAAAAAAAATATCAACTCGTTTTCTAACCAAACAAAACACGAGTAAAACCAATAAAAAGCAGCACTCTTCTCGCATCAGGTTGGAAAAAATTTCGATATTTTTCAAGAAACTGCACATGACAAGGTCACTACACTGGTTGCATGTCATAAAAAAACACGTCATAATTTTCACATTTTTTTTGGGGGGAGAAGGGGGAAATTTTTTTAAAACTTAATATTTTTAGCCAAAAAAATAATTTATAATTATTTTTTATAATTCTGTGAAAAAAATTAGAAGGCGAATCTTTTTTACCCCAAAATGAACATTACACATCGACTCTGAACGATTGAAAGCAATTTTTTACTATTCTATGCTAAATTTAAATTTTCAGCGGTTACCAAAAAAAAACTGTATTTTCTGTTTTTTAAGCGAATAAATCAATCGAGCCCGACACAATTTTTGGTGAAACAAAAAATTACAAAAAATTGTCATTTTTACAACATTATGAAAACTCGATTTCGAGCAAAAGCAAAACCCATCTAAATGAGGAGGATGGCATATCCCAATAATCGAAGAATGTAAATTATTTCAATCTGCTTTGAAGATCGCCTACTAAAACAGTAAAACGATTAACCCCCCCTCCCCCATCTTGGAGCAAATCTTTAACGTAGGCCTGTTTATTCTTATTTCAACATTGTTTTGCTCAAAGAAAAATTCCTTCGATGGTTTTTCAAAAAAATTGTGAAAAAAAATATTACCTCATTTAATTATTCCTGAAAGTACTGGTAATGACGGAAAAAAATTTCTAAAAATAATCACGATCGAGAAAAAAAAAGTAAATAATGATCCCATTTTTAATAAAATATTTTTTTAATTTTCAGATTTGACTGAGTTTTGCAAGTTGAAAAAAAATTAAATACAAAGGATGAAATTTTTGCAATGTTGTTTTAATACAAAGAACAAGTAGCCAAGGCCTAGAGGGTGAGAGATCTGGATTTACAATCCACCCTCCCCTCTTGACCACGAATAAATTGAGATTATTTGTTCAAGTACAGATCGCATTCAAAATCTAATCTAGAAGTTTCATCTTCTCATAATATTTGCGATTTAAAATCCTAAATAAAAAAATTTCGGGCTTTTCCTCACCACCCATAGAACTTCGAACATGAGTGTGACCCTGTCATATGCAGAATTCCAGAAAAAAAAAATACCAATAATAATAATAACAAAAATTCAACCAACCCTCGAGCTTTGAGAGTAACTACCGGGGCGTTTGAATTTTAGGTTTTTTCGGAAATTGAGTCGGAGCAGGGGGAGAGGGGGGAGTGAAAAATGGTTGCGAAATAATACCAAATGAACGTGGTAAAAATCTGAGGTCTCCAACTTCATCCTAACCCATCCCCTTTGGGTTTAAAATTTCAAAATTTACGGGAAAAATCAAAAAAAAAATTCTTAAACAGATTTTTTTGCTTTTTAGGGGTTCCAAAACTATGTTCAAAACAGAAAAAATCTAATATTTTGATTTTAAAAAATAAAAAAAAAAAAAGATTTTAATTACTACGCCATCAAAAATGATGAGATATCGTATTTTTATTTCGTTACTTGAGAAAAAAAATCAAAATAAATCATTCTTTTTCCAATGTTAAGCAAGATTTTGGAACCACTGAAAAGCGAAAAAATCGCGAAACCTGTTTTCGAACCCATGTCACTTGAAGAAAAAATTTATTTTTGATTTTTCAAGTAAATTTTGAAATTTTAAACCAAAAAGGTAGTGTGGGTAAGGATCAAATTTAAGTCTGCAAATTTCACTAGCTTCGTTTCACATCATTTTGCAACTTTCCTTCACTCAACCCCCCCCCCCCCCCATATCCATTTCCGAAACAAACTAGCTCACCAGTCTTTATCGCCACCTTAAACCCCGACAGAACAATAAGACGAAATTCGATAACGCAGACAAATCTGGCATTGGGTCATCTTGTATGCTCTTTCATTCCCTGGGAATACACACCAAAAGCAGAAAAATGACCCAGATACCATTTTCCACCCGTTAAGGTCATTCTTTCTAGCCATTCAAGCGTCATAATACGTCGTGTAAGAAAAGCGTTTGATCAACACCATTGCGATAAAAAATCTACTCTATTCCTCCTTTTTCGTGCTCTTGACCACACAATACATCACATCGATATTGAAAGAAGAAGGAAGGAAAAAAAATTTATCAACCATAGATAAATTTCCTAACTATATAAAAAAAAAAAAAAAAATTCAGAATGAACGACTCGTCGTTGCTACCACAGATTGGATTAACCAGTAAACAAAAACGTGTAACAAAAACAATCATTATAACAAAAAGGTATCAAAACGTATTACATTATATATCGAAATAGGAAGACAAAATTTCGTTTAAAAAAAAAAAAAATAAAAAATAAAAAAATTGTGACCAGGTATCATAGTAAATACTAATACATGTACACAAAGCACCTCTACATACATTTTATATAGTAAAAAAAAAAAAACATAACATACGAAATATTTATCAACATTGGACGACGAAAGAGAGAAGTGCTACGTACAGTGAAAGCCAATAATAATAAAAATAATAATAATAATAATAATAATAACCGTACCAATAATTCGTACATAACGAAACCTTTCTTCTCGCTCTTATACATAGCAAGGTACCGTATCTATATATACCGATATCGCAACCTGCCAACTCGTCAAATTATTCCATCGACAAACAAAATTCCCTACATTTTCATCGCGCAATGTCGTACACACACACACACACACACACACACACGCACATACATCATGCTCCGCTCAAATTATTACCTAATATCGAACGAAACGTTTATTTTCGCTTTTCAACCCTGCTCTGCTGTCCTCCTGACAATTTGCATGTATTTCACACACACTCACTCACACACACACACACACGCACACATATAAAATCACAGATAATATTCGTTCGAAGTGGGTATAATATTTCTTATATATATACTTATCGTATATATATATGTATAATTTGTCACTTCGAGAGAAACCTTCAAATATTAAATAAAAATTTCTTACTGTTGCTTTCGAAGAGTAAAAAACGAATAATCGATCAAATTTGGAAAAAGTCCGGTGAAAATTAAATATTTAACTTTAAATTTACGTATAACTAAAAAAAAAAGAAATTACTGAAAATATATACGTTACGTTCGCAAAAAAAAAAAAAAAATAAGAAAAAAAAGTCCAAAAATGGTGAAAAAAAAAATAAAAAATAATTTCCCAAAATAGTACTATTTATAACTAGACCATTACGCTATAACGAGTAAAATAATAACAAAACGTCGACTAAACGCAATGTTCGAAATTTCGACGCAGTGTCAAGCAAAACAGAACAACAACAACCAAAAATAAAAAAAAATAAAGTAAATAAATATTTAAAAAAAAAATAATAATAATAAATAAAATAGTTGACAAGATTCAGCTGGAGTTGGCAAAATTCATCCCATACACAGGATCGTCGTAGTCCATCACACAAATTCACTGAGCAAGAGTTAATACGATAGGGTGAACAATAAGATGGGTAAAATATTTCAGATACAGCTATTTGCAAGGTAGAAAGAAAGAGAAAGAGAGAGAGAGAGAGAGTGAAACAGAGATAGAGAAAAGGAAGAAACGTAAAATACGATATTATAAATACAGATGGATGCTCTCCTCGAATCGAACGAATTTGACCACGACCACGACCACGACCACGACCGAGGACGTCGTCCATCGTCGTCTGCCATGATGAAGAGATGAACCCTACCGAATCGAAGCTCTCAGAAGATACCTATAAAAGCCAAAAAAAAAAAAAGTATAGGTGGATTAAACGTGTGGCCGCGATGCGGGCAGCAGCTTTTTCGGACGCTATTTACTGGACGAGGTGGCCGGTAGAAGTTCGTTGACAACTGGTACGCCGCTGATGGATGACGGATTGGAGGGTAGGACGCCGCCGGCGCCGACCGAAGACGAGGAGGACTGACGATCGGTGTGATACTTACGAATATGCACCCTCAGATTACCGCTTTGTTTGGCGCGATAATCGCAATGCGGACATTTGTGAGCCGGCTCTTTACCTCCGCACTCGAAAGACTCGTGTCGTTTGAGCGTACTTTTCCATCGGTAGCGTTTTCCGCAATGCTGACAACTGAACGGATTCGTTTCGGTCAATCTGACGTATTTCGAATTATACTCCCAATTATTACCACCCAGCCAATTGTACGGATTAAACGGGAAAGCTGCGGACAGAGCAGAGAAAAAAAAAAAAAACATTCGAATTATTATACACGCTATTACGCCACCATCATCTCTCGCTGTACCGCTACCCTCGTCGCCCCTGCTCAAGCTATCATTTTCGCTCCTTTTCCATCACTCTCCTATAGAGCTATATATATATATATATATGTATATAGCTCCAATGTGCCGATATATACCGATGCCCGGCTCTCGTAGTCGTCGTAACCGAGACAAATCACTTCTTCTGCTTCTGCTTCTGCATCTGCATCTTCTTCTTGGTAAAAAAGTTTCAAACAACCAACATAACCGCTATACAGATTACTTTGTAGGTACACGTATAGCTCTTTTACGTCTGTGCCTAGCAACGTACTTCTCTACTCCAGTTTACTAGTTACGCCGATGATGCCTGGAATCGGTCACGTAAGTCGGCGGTACTTTTTAACCATTTCCTTCTCAGCTTATAACCCATACGTGTAGCTCGCTACCTGCTGCAAATACTGTATTTTTCTTCACTTGGCACCGTATTTTTCTCTCGCTCCTTCGCCGCCATCACCACACTCATCAGACAACGTTTCTTTTCTACTTCTTCTTCTTCTTCTTCCTTCTTCAACAGCTCACTCTATCTCTCTCTCTCTCTCTATGCCCATGCCAACTCTCTTCGAGCATTCTTTTATACTCTGTGTTTTCGGTTGTGCTTTTTAACCATAAACCAACCGTTGCGTTTGTTTCGTAAGCTGTTGGCTTGCCTTCCACGTATCAACCTACCACCCAGACTACCTACCTACCTACCTATCTACCTACCTAGCTACCTATCTATGCTATCTATGAGAGCGTCGTCGCGTACGTCTCTATTGTACGAACACAGCACACAGCGTAAAAGTAAAACGCACCATTGATAATTGCGTTCGTTTCCTTTTTCCCCTCTCGCCAACAACAACGTCAACGTCAGCATCTCCGCAATGGGTTATTTGTTCGATTCATATGCACACAGCAAACGCATACACATACACAAGCGTAGTAGTCTCGTAGTCTCGTACTCACGCAGCTATGACGTACGATAAACTCGCATCGAATATGGTATACTATACACGTATATAGTGTGAGCTTACCATTGGCCATACCAACTCAACAAGCTCATTCCCAACTAACATCATCGCTATAACGTCAACAACGACGTAAAAAAAAAAAAAAAAATCATCAAATACCTAGACCCGCGTAGTATTGTTTTCTTATCTATACAACGGCTTATATTCATTTATACAACGTACTTACTCTCTCTCTCTATCTCTATCTCTTTCTCCCTCTTTACGCTAAATCCTGATAGCTGCCTTGCTATCGAAAAACTTCGCAAAGATTACAATACATAGTTTAGCACGTAGAAAGAATTCGACGAGCGATCTAACAATTAATCTGCGTATTCGTTTATCGATCGATTTGCTGCCAAATTGATCGCGCTGATCGACCGGTAGCATACTTGGTGGCATTTTTTTAGGGGGGGGGGATTTCGAATAGATTTTACCGGTTGAACGCGACTTTAATTGTGGTACTTGGCGAAGAAGATGGAATAGGATCTTAACTCTTACTGCTTTAGTGCTACTTTACAAAATAGGCAGCTCGTAGTCGATTACAAATTTCCAATATAACAACTTAATATTCTCGATCAAGACGTATGTGATTTCCACACGAGGCAAAGAAGCAGAGAAGGGCACCAGAGGTGCAGGTATTTGTAGGTTGATAACTGATCTTAGTATATGGGGAAGTCTGGCGATCATTTGAATACTTAGAATTTCCAGCACGCAAAGAGTAAACATCGAAAAGAATATATAAGTTTTTATATTCGTAAATGTAAAAATTCAATAATTTGTATTTCTCTTCTTCGATGGTAACAACTACTTAAACAAAATACTAGGATCATTCGAGTAAATTCAACTTATGAGGGAGATTTTTACGAAGGTATCGTATTGCGAAAGTAATTTTACGCAAAGCTACACAATCAATATAGGTCGTTTCTATTTTCGTAAACGTTACAATAACTTGAAATCATAAAATCGACCGCCTTCGAGGTCGACTAATTTTTTTTTCGACATTTCGATCTGAAATCTGAAAAATTAATTCAGGGTCAAGCTCGACTGTTGACGGGACAGCTGATGACGACATTTCAACTTGAAATCTTAAAATCGATCCACAGTCAAGGTCAACTGTTGGCGAGTCAACGAATGACAACGCTTCAGCTAAAAACCACAGAATCTCGATTTAAGGTCAAGGTGCACTGTTTTTACGAGTCAACTTCAAACATCTCTAATTCATCCTCTGCATTTCAACTTAAAATCATAAAATCGATCCTTCGTAAAATAAGTCCACTGATGTCATTCCAGGCCATAAAAATCTGTCCACTGAT
>FIZR01018198.1:0-30216 GCA_900060175.1 Ferrisia virgata
GATCATTTTGCAAAAATATGATTCGAATCACGAATCATGGATCACACTTCAAAAACTGATCCGGATCACAAAAATTCGGATCATCGGATCACTTTTTTTAAAACCCAGGCTGCAGTAATTTCTTGAGCCACACTAATTTCAATTTTACGAGATTTTTTAGCCTTAGGCAATAACCACATCATCGTGATCTAATCTTGCAGTACAAGCGACACTTTAAAAAATTGATCCGCAAAAGTCATGATTTCAGGAAAATGAATCGGATCAAATCACGGATCATATGAAAAATTGTATCCGAATCACATATCGCGGATCGTTTTAAAAAAGGACGATCTAAAATGATCCGAATCATATTTTGATCCGGATATTCCCAACCCTGTGCAAAGTTAAAGAAGGATCGAAAAACCATACCTGGAATTTTGACCCAATTCCCGAAAACAGTTGATTTTGAGTTGAAAAACGACCACACAAAATTTTCTGCCCCTTGTTCAAACGGAGCTGGAACTATGGGTACTCACAGTGGTGTCATTTTCAAAAAAAAATTGCGTTTTGCGTTATTTTTACCCCCGCCCCTCACCCCTTCAAGTGGTGCAGAATCTCGGTGAAGGAGCACCTCCTTATACCATTGGCATCTCGATCTGATATCACTTCATATCATCCATCGGGGGAGGGGGGAGCAGGCGAGGTTGAAAGGTTGAGGATCGCAAAAATCGACTTGTTCATTTTTCACCAAAAACAAAATAAGCATGGCCCCTCCCTCAAATAAGCGTGCAGACATTTTTATAACCTAGACAAGTAAATTCCAATTAAAATAGACGTAAAGTTCTGCGTTACCAAGTGTTCAACTGTAAAATTTATTTCTAGGCGTTAAAACGGAAAATATCGCGATAATTGATGGTAATATTTTCAATAAATGGCGAATTATCAAGTTGGTTACCCTGCAACGCAAAACTTTTGAGCAATTTCTATGGAAATTCATTTTTTTAGGCTAAACAAATTTTTGTACGAGTATTTAAGGTAAAAGGTCTTTTTATTATATTTGTAAAAAATGTAAAATTCGCTTTTCGCGATCTACCACTTTTCAACCCTCTGATATAGGTAGTATGAGATCGAAATTCCAATGGTCCAGGAAGAATCTTATTTTTTTAGACGTGTAACCGAGGTCCTATACCCCTTATTGAGATGAAAATGACGAAAAACTGCATCCCCCCACACAAAAATGATATCATTTTTAGGATGCTTGCTGTACTCTGGTTTCAGCTACGAATACAAAATTTTTTACGACGGGTTTCAAATTCCAAGTTAATGACTAGGATGGGACGAATTTAGATATTTTTTTGAAAATCTATAAATGGTGGGGTTATACCAACTCAAAGTTTACTAATTTCCAAAAATGGAACTATCACACGTACGTATTTGCACCTAAAATTATCATTGTTGACAAATTTTCATCATCTCCCCTTTTCTCAGTTTTTTTGTTTTTTAATTATGACTTTTTTCACATTTTTTTGGGGAAAACCATGAAGAACAGGTTTTTTTGAGCAACGCCCTGCCCTCTTCAAATCGATGTAGGGCATAAATTTTAGATGATTAAATACGTAATTTCAATTTTATCTTGCATAGCCGATTTTTTAGGGGCACTGGAAAATGGTAATTTTCCCTTGATGCTTTTTTACTAATCAGTGGTACGGGTAGGGAATGCAACGGGGTTAAAAAGTCGACACTACCAAAAGACACAAATAGGACCTAAACTAAAGCTACATAGTAAATTTCCAATTCCTAGCTCAATTTGGTGAGGAGGAGGGGGGGAGATAAGCAAGGAACAAACTCAAATAATAAGGAAACCCAATTAAAAAACATTTTTGGAGCTGTGAAAAGAGAGGAGTCCAATGAGGCTGAAAAGTCGAGACCCCCAATAGGCGCAATTAGGACCTCTAGTAAATCTACGTACCAAATTTCAACTTCTTAGCTCAACTTAGAGAGGAGTTATGCGAGGACCAAACTCAAATAATAAGAAAAACCTACCAAAAAACTACATTTTTGGGGCTGCGAGGGGGTGTAATGAGACTGAAAAGTCGAAGCCCCCAAAAGGCAAATACATATCAAATTTTATCTTCTTAGCTCCATTTGGAGGGAAGATAAGAGAGGTGAAAAAAGGGGGGAACCCCTCAAATCTCCCCTCAAAATTGACCTAAGAGACTAAATGAACAATTGCGAATTTGGTCCCTCAGCAAACCCTCTTTCAAATTTGAACACAAGTAAATTTTGACCCGCGATCATCCTCACTCCAGAATATCAAATTCACCGCCAACTGAAGCCTTTTTCCCAAATTTGATAGATTTTAGTCTACATTAGGCTAAGAAAATCATTTTTAGTACGACCAAAAATGGTTTTGATAGTCTTCTAGAACCGCAAAACGGATTTTGTTGACTCCCCTCCCCCTCATCTGCCGTTGATCAGTTGATCGTAGCCCAGTTATCATTGACAACATGGCATAGAAAATTAGGCCAAAAATTGAGTTGGAAGGCTGAAGTTTTTACCATTATCATTTTGAGATCATTTCACAACTATTGTGACCCCCACCGTATGCGAATTTCCAAAAAAGACAAAATTTGGCGCCATCTATAAGCACATCGATGAATTTGGTCGAACTTTGAGGTGCGCTTTTTTTCGATCCTCTTCATAACTTCGGGTCCAAAAAAAGGTACGAGTTGAAATTTTTTTGAGTCAAAATTTTTTAGCCCTACGAAAAACGTTCACTTCGAAAAACAAGTAGCACTCTACTGTGCAGTGCGTACTATTTACTAACCTTTATTATACGTAGATAAATACGACGTGATTTTTTTCCCAACAGGTACGACGACCAGAATAATAACGACGCCGGACGATTCTACTACGACGACTACAATGTCGCCATCTCATTCCATCGATAACGAAAATTCTTCGTCTTCGTCGTCCATACCAGATTCGCCAGCTCCACACAGATCTGCCCCTTTATACGGGGTGACAGCGGCGGCGGCAGCAGCCGTGGCTGCGGCTGCCGCATCGTCGTCAGCATCTCCTTTGCAAATGTCTACGACTGCCATGGGTAATAATCCGTCAGCCGGAACGGCCGCTGCCACGTTGCCTTTCGCTCAGCCGTACTTGGCCGAGATGTGTAATTACGGTCCGATTTACCATCATCATCATCTTCACGGACATCATACCTCGTACGGGTCTTATTTACCATTTCAAGGGTGAGTGTTTGAATGGTCAATGGTATCAAAGGGATCCATTACTTAGACGTGATAGGTTGGGTGCAACTTTACATTCGGATTTGAGAAATAGGTACCTAGGTACCTGGACGCCTCTTATATCATTTCAAGAGTCAAGTAACAGAAGATCAGTCACAGCTTGAAAAGGAGACCCCATAAGCCAACTTAAATTTTTCAAGGTCCGTTTCAAGCCCATACTAAGGGTTCGAAAAATCTAAAAAAAAAATCGCAGCACTCTCCTCGGGTATTTTCAATATCGTACCAGCAAAAATCGATTGAAAACTCTTGGCGAAAAGAAATAATGAACGTAGAAACCTTTTCTACAATAATTTTTCATCACCCCGCTCCTCGATGATAGGATTAAAAATCATGAATAAGTTTACTATCGTATGTTGCTAGTGCCAGTGCCTAAAGAGTCCCTTGAAAAATCTCAACTTTGGGACACAAGTGTGCAAATTGATATGCTTAGTCTGCACAAAGAGAGATGTATTTGTTGTTGTTGTTTCATGTGTATTATTTTTCTTGTTGACAAAATAAAGGGTACAGAAATTGATGAGGAATTCAATGACCACTCAAGGATCTAATGATTATCATCACACTATTTCTGCCAATGTAGGAATGATAACGTCAGGCAATTACCATCAATCGTCCCCAAGTTTCTGCAACTCCGCCATAATGACAAGGAATTCGCATCAGCATTATTACGAATATTCCGGAAGGTGAATGACTTCTTATTGATTATCAAAGCCTGCTTTTTTTTTATCCAGTCCAAAGACATTATCATGTTAAAATATAAATATCTATCTAATAAGTAAGTGTAAATTAATGTATATAAATCTATTGTATTAATTCTCAACGTTATGTATTTATAGGATCAATAAATTTTAATGAACTTGCTCGATGTTTTTTTTTTTTTTTTAATAATAGAATAGAAGTATTTTCGTTGTGACAAATCTTTGCCCAATTTATCAAAAACACGCTTAAAATTTTTTAGAAGTTGATTTCCTATCCCTCCCATCTGTATAAATAATTTTATTCATGGCATAAGATTAAAAATATTTTTGAAAACCAAAATGAAATGTTCACACGTATTAGAATACATATAACTAATTAGAGTTGATTTTTTTAAATACAGGGTGTTCTGTCTCTAAAATATCTCCTTCATACCACAAGTAGAACCACACAAGTTGGATTCAAGTAGCATGGGTGGTGCTATAGGCTTTCAAATTTTTTATTTTCAAAAAATTTCGATCAATTTTCAAAAAATTCTTATTGAAAAACTAAAAATGCTAGAGAGGTTTAGTTTAGGAAAAATATGGGAAATACAATGTAGCAGTTTAGGTAAAAAAATTAGGGGCATAGGTGATGTGATTCGTGAAATGTGACGAATAAAATATAAAAAAATGTTTGAAAATTAAAAAAAGATATTCAATACTGATTTTTCGTTGATGGTGATAACAGCTTCCTTTTTTTTTCTTTTTTCTTTTTTGATTTTGAACTTTTTGGAACTCTTCTGAACTTTTATTTCTTTGTGAACTCTTGGAGTACTTTTTTTCCCTCAATTTGTGACGTTTGTAAAGTCGGCGCCAATTCCCTTCTTAATTTTTTAGAAAATTGTGAAAAAACGCTGAAAATGATGTTTTAAAAAACTCCTGTTATTTATATCCAAAATAATCAATAAAGATACTTTTTGACCTCTACTCTCTTTTTGAGGGAGATCAGAAAAACGTTTTTTTTCACACTTTTCAAAATATTTTAAAATAATCCGAAAAAAATTCAATTTTGAAAAAATTTCAATGGATATAGATGCAGTGCCTTTCGATGCATTGAACTCATCACAGGCATTTTTTTCACTCCTACTGATTTCTTTCTAAGAATAAGAAATTAAGGGAAATGCAATATTTCTTATAAGATGGAGATATTTAAAAACCACTGGAAAAAGCAAATGTAGAGAAAGATTACTGGAAATTGTTTAAAGGAGTTAAAATGACTGTGCTAGACTGATTTTAATTGGAATTTTTTCAAAATTGAATTTATTCTCAAATTATTTTAAAATACTTCAAAAAAAGTGAAAAAAAAATGTTTTTTGGTCTCCCTTAAAAAGAGAGTACAGGTCAAAAAGTATCTTTGTTGATTATTTTGAGTATAAATAACAGTATTAAACCAATTTTTTTACAACATTTTACAATTTTTGTTATTTTTTTATCTTTGGCTGGCGTGGGTAAATTTGAACTTTTAGGTACAAAATTTTTTACCACAATAGTTCGAAGTCATTTCACAACTATTAAGCACTGTGCACTCGTTGTCAATTTTGAAAAATTTTCAAAAACCGATCCACCCTAGTGGTCATTGCTCAAAAAGTATCAGACTTATTTGAATAAAAAATTAATTTTTATCAATGCGAACAACAAAACTGCACCAAACTCCTTTAAAATAATCTCCCAAGACCCTTCTAGCACCTTTTTGACAATGTTGCCACCTTCTGAAGTATTCAGAAAAAAATCATTTTGAGGCACCGTTTAGTTGCTTCATCGCATTTTATGCTTACACTTTTTTTGGGATAACCTCTTACCTCTTTAAAAGTATTTTTGCTATAGAATGTTAGAATGTTGACAGGAGTCGCGAGATATCAGATCAAATGAATAAATAACTTTCTTAATCATTATAGTAGAGAGTTTTATCAAAAATCTATCAAAATACGAAAAAAAATGTGCAGCTGAATTCGTCTGCCACCGCCGTTCAGAATAAATCTGCACTTGAGAAGGATAAAATATCTGCAACACATTTCTAGCTTATTTAGCAATCTTTTAGACATTGGAAAATTGACCTGCTGACATCGAAATTTCAATTTGAGCAACACTGATGTAAATACGTATTTGTGATCGGATAGCCTTCCATGGCATGGATTTCAACTTTCTGAATAGTTTTGATTCAATTAGGCTCGTTTTTTCAAAGTAAACCTCATCAAAATTCGTTTCATGACTTGGAAAAAACTGAAAATACGATACACCTCTCGGACCCTATACACAGTTCTAGGCGCGTGTTTAAACATGATTACTGACAAAAATCTATTGACTTGAAAAAAATTTCCCCCTCCCATTCAACATTTGTTGATGAGTTAGAAAATAAGGTTGGATACTTTTCGAACAGATCTCGTGCAGATAATTTTTTCCGCAGATCTGGATTCTCGAAAATAATACGAAAAACGTAATTTTACGAGGTTTTCGTGTTTAAATTTGGTGAAAATTTTTTACTTATTTTGACTTTACATGGGGTTTAAACTTCTCTCCTCTCTCTGGCCACCTCATCGCATCAATAATCTCAATAACATTCATCCCAACCGTGATAAATTGCCCGCAACAGATTTAATCCGCAGTTAAACTTCATCGCAAATGTAAACTAAGTAATTAAAAAAGATCGTACGTTTTTATTTGTATACCGCGCGTCTCAAGTTTAAAAAGACACATACATGCATACAAGACAGAATGGCACATATATAATATGTTAGGCCCTGGCACAATGACGTGACGAGGGGCTGTACAGCTTCGGCTAATATTACCGTCACACGGTTCGTTGACTTGTCATTTTTATGAAATTAGTCTTCTGCTACGGCGACAGATATTACACAATTATAACGCCTGCGCTTTATAATGTGCACTCGAATGAGAAACGAGCAATTACACGGGTAATAATATTCAGCAGTAAAAAAAAAAAAAAAAAAAAAAAAAAAAAAAAAAAAATTACGAGCGTCTATATACATACACGATTTTTTTCATTTTCGTACAAGAATGATTATGTTATGTTGCTGCATAAACAACCAAGATCTACCTACGATCTTTGATATTTATAAACAAT
Source organism: Ferrisia virgata (assembly GCA_900060175.1). Classification (NCBI taxonomy): domain Eukaryota; kingdom Metazoa; phylum Arthropoda; class Insecta; order Hemiptera; family Pseudococcidae; genus Ferrisia; species Ferrisia virgata. The sequence goes on from FIZR01018198.1 coordinate 7,107, forward strand.
TAGGCATACTTACATTGTCGCACGTACATATTCGACAATCAAACATACAAATCAACACGTCTCTATCAAATAAAGACTGATAAAGATGAATACATGTCATTCAGAAATCGACGTGCAGATGCACTTATACGTAGGAGCAGGACATATCTATATCATGTAAGCACACACACACACAGACACCCTCACGCAAATGTACTACATCGCAGCAATCTGTTAAGTTGACTTGTACGAAAAAAGAAAAAAAATGGAAAAATTTAAGCAAAAACATGGAACACCCGCGAGCAAAGGTTTACTGCTGGTCGCGCTTCTGTTTTAGCGGACAACATTGCCACCAATTCACACATATGTGTGTGTATATGTAATATACGTGTAGATGTACCTCGCTCGGTAATAAAACTAACGTAAGATGCGTATTCATTAATCAAATTACACGTATTCGAGACCAGGTTCACAACGATTCGAGTAAAGTGTCAAACATATGTGTGAATTGAACAGAAGCACCTAACTGTGGGTGTTCCGGGTTCGTTGACAATTTGTTTACTTAACTCGGCGGGAATTCCGATTGCAGGGTATACCCGATAAGCAAAGATATATGTATTCTTTCCACAAATAGATAGTACACCGGTACACATTTTCGTACAGGTACTTTTACCTTAGGACTATTCAGCACATATGAGAAATACGTTATTACGAGAATTGGACCGAGCAAGAAACTGTATCACACACTAGTAAGTAATTAAAAAATTCTCCCATAGATCTTCAAAAAATGTAATCCACTTAGAATACCAGATGAACAAAGCAAACTAAAGGCCGACCTTTGATGGCAGGCAAAAGGCAACAGGTAACTGGCAGCAGGCAAAATAGTGTGCAGAACTACCACCAAAAAGTGCTCTAGACGTTGACTTTACTGTTTTTTTTTTCTGAGAGATGAAAAAATCCCTCATCAAAATGTAATTAAATACTGGGGGGGGGGGCTCCGCCTCCTGATCGCCTCGTTTTGCTCAAACTACGCCAGGGCCCGTCTCACTGGCTTCCCCTTATTTTCAGTAGATGTGAAAGAAATCTGAAAAATCTCAGCGTTAAATATTCAGCGCATGTTCAAACAACTTTGCATCGATAGTTTTGGTTTGAGTAATTGACATTTTTTCCACTTGATTATCTTCTTTATAGTATCAAAAAATTACTGTTTCAAGGTTCTAGAAGATCAATAGGATGAATTTTGGCTACATCTGATATTTATTCCCCCACCTCTCTCCCTGCTAAAACTAAAAATTATTTACTCAGCTCGATGCCAACCGAAATTGGCCAAACTTTGGCAGTAGACTTGAACTAAACGTTGAGGTCAAATTTTAAATTTTTGAGTGAGGATGATCTCGCGTCTTCATTCATGCATAGATTTGAAGGAGGGAGTGCTGAGTGGCTGGAATGGCACAAATTCCTTGTTTTTAAACCATTTGATAAAGAATCAAAGGTTGTATAACATACTCAAAATAGGCTACTCCATCCACATCTCCCCTCTAAAGACATCTCAATATTCCCAGAAAAATTCAATTTTAGTCATCCATGAGAAATTGTCAGGTCTTTGCAACCAATCGTATCCACAAAACTGTTTTTGTTTTTTTCCCCCAAAGTTGTTGGGTGACCTATTAGAATGTAATTTCAACACATTCTAATAAGCCACCCAATTGCCGAAAAAAATTGAATTTTTATAGAAAATCGGACTATTAAATCCGAAAAATTGTGTAATTGACTAAAATATCTCCAAAAATGCAGTTTTCGATGGTTAAAAAACATAATTTTTTGCCGCCGCTTCGCTTAAGCATTTGTATTTTTGAAGTGATACGCTACAATACTAAGATCCGTTCCTAGAAACAATCCTTTGCAAGGACCTGACAATTTCTCACGAATGACGAAAATTAAATTTTTCCGGGAAAATTGAGATATCCAATTGAAAAAAATCATGTCAAGTACTCAATAATATTTCCAATTTTTTCAAAATCAAAAAAATATTTTTTTTCAAATTTTCAATTACAAAAATAAGAGCTTATTGATTTCAACCGATGATGTTTGGCAAAAATTTTGAAAATCTGAAATCAAGAGCATTCGGTTCGTTCTTATCCAGTAACACTCTTTATTTGGGTGGACCACTGTAACGTAGCTTCACCTATAAAGAGACCAGAGAACTCCAATGAATGATCAAGAAATTTTATAGCACAATGAATGCAAATGGTAATATTTTCGTGTACATTTCAAATTTTGAAGTATGTTTGAAAGTGAAAAGTAATCGCGAATTTCGATTTAAAGTAAGAAAAAAATCAAAGCAATCAGCTTCCTTGTGAACTAAGCCAGCAAACAAGTTTTTTGGTTTTGTACGTAGATTTTTTTTTTTTATACGAAAACAAAATTATTTCAGTGTCTCCACAGACGAAACTTGACTTTTCCGGGGGGAGGGGGGGTGGAAGATACAAATTTGCCGATTCCAACCTATCCATGTCTTTCCAATAAAAGTGCTTTTGTATTACCTCCTTCTCCAATTTTCATGGAGAGGAAGGTGGTCGACTGAAAAATTTGCTGACTAAATTTCATCGAAAACTGACAATTCTCCAAAATTCAAGCAATAATGAAATTTTGTGAAGAAAAGGTAGAGATGAGTTGAAAGATTTTTCCATTTGTAGCAAATAATTCTCTCTTTAGGTAAGGGAAAATTCAAAAACAACAAACGGATCGGCGGAATTAGGAAAAATTATGAAAAAAATGAAAATTTCAATATTGAAAAATACGCATTTCTAAGGGTTTTATTTGAAAGAAATTTTGTAATTTGTAAAGACTGCTGTGATCACGAGAGTGGTAACTGTCAACTCTGAGAGCGAGCGATTGCTCAAATTTTTTTTGAAAAGTAAAATATAAGCAGCTCGAGCAGAGTAAGGGCGCGAATTTGACAGAATTTTGAGGGTGAGAGGTCGGGAAATGGGTGTTTCGACGTATTTCCAAACTCTAAATGCTAAATTTACCTGTTTTTTCGCCTATAAAATTTTTTTTTTCCAATGTACCTTTTTGTAACTGGTTTACGAAAAAGAAATTGTTAACTACTTAATTTATTCTATAGAAAAAATTGCTCCACGCGGAGAGTCGTCCTAAACCACCCCACGCCTTTTCGCCGCTGAACATGAATTATTCAGATTTTTAATTTATCAAGGTTTTTAAGCACAATATAATGTGAAGAATACGGACGTATGAAATTTTTGGACGAAGAATTGATTTCTTTATAATAGTAAGATGTTCTTTACCAAACTTTCATAATAATGAAATCGATCCCGAGTGGGCTTTTTCATTCTGATTTTCGAGAAATTTTACAATCAAGAGAATTAGAGATATACGAAATTTCAAGTTCCTAGCTCATTTTAGCGGGGAGATAGGGGAGAAACAGCCCTTTTTCAAGGTCAAAAAGGGGAACACCCTCATATCTTCCCTCCTAATTGACTTGAGAGGTTGATTTTTGGATATGTTATACAAATTTTGATTCTCTACCGATTGACCAAAAAAGGGACAAGTTTTGCGTTTTTGGCTCCTAAGCAACCCCTCCCCCAAAATGGGACAGAACCTAATTTCAACGCAGGGTCATCCTTACTCATATATATCTAATCCGCCACCAAACTGAGCGGATTGACCAAATTGGAGCGATTTTGGTCGGTATCGAGCGGAGTAAATAATTTTAATGTTCCGGAAAAAAATAAAAAATAATAAAAAAAAATATCTGACATGACTAAAAATTGTCTTAATGATCGTCTACGACCCCAAAAACGGATTTTGTTGATATTCCCCCTCAACCACCGTTGGTAGATAGACTGTAATAGCCTGGTTTTCATTGACAATATGACATAGGAAATCAGGCTAATAACTCGATTAATACGAATTTATATAGAATGAAATACCCGAGCAAAGCGAGGGCTGGCGTTAGAAAAAAATAGGATAAATTAACCGATTACAAAGTACGAAAATACATACATTTTAGGCTTTTGATCTTTCACATTCATACATTCATTTTAAATTGTGTCGAATAAGTGTTAATGTGTCCATTTGCTGACTTTTCATCGATTATTTTTCGGTTTGTCAGTTTTTCCGATATTTGCTGACTTTTGGATGATTAGAGGCCCGTTATGATTTCGCCTCCAAGTGTCTCAGCCTATACATCATCAAGTACATAGTCGAGCTAATACGAACACATAAGCTACTTATAATACATATATACAGGTATAGAGGAAAGTACACGACATATACTAAATGGGTTCAGAAATTCGATCTGTTTTATTTCAACAGATCGAGCAAATAGCTATAAAAATGATCCATTTTAATGGAATTTCTAACCCGATACTTCGAGATGAGTATTCATCCCTCTCGCATTGGTGAACGCGAACTATGCGCCACGTACATATTTATTAGTGTCTGTATATGTAATGTGCGTGCGATACCTATATTCCGTTTATACGTAAACAACCTATACACACATATGCATCAGAATGATAAATGTGCACCACATTTCGTTCCTGTCTCCGGTCAACGTAGAAATTAGTTGTATAGTGATAAATGGCACCACACAACTAGCATTTTACGCGAAACCTTATGTTTCAAAAAAAAAAAAAAGAAGCAGAAATGGCGGTAGCGATATCTCACACATAGTACCTAGACCTACTACCCAGTACATAGTTAAGTATATATAAATACTTATATTTTTAATTATAACAACGTACCAATTCGCATGCAAAACGAGCTAGTGATACAAAACTTGATGAAAATTCAAATTGTTATTTATGTTGATTTTTTTCAGCAAATTTTTGAGAATATTTAGACGTATAAGTTATCACAGTCGAACGTTTGCTTCTCAAATTTTAATAAAATTCCATCTTTTACTTCCACACAGATAAAATCCTTTTTTTTTCCCCTTTCCAACAATAAAATTCCAGTTAAAAGCCATCTGGAAGGTCGTGTATAGGTTTACCACTCGACGATACACAACTTTTTAAATTACTACACTGTCGAAAGACGTGTAACAGTATTTTTTACACCGGGGCCTTTTTTTTTCTTCCATGTTAAATACTGGAACACGTCTTTCGACAATGCGGTAATTTTTAAAGTCGTGTCACAAAGTGTGAAATCTGTGACCTCCAGACGACGTGGATGGCTTCAAACTACAAACTTGTTAAAAATCAAATTAATCTTTACTCGATTATAAACTTATATGTATGCGCGATACAAATGTCGGTAGAACATCCCAGTATCAGTCTTACACAGCAACTTTTCCAATTTTTTTTTCTCTATATTCATTATGGAATAATTTTTGATTTTATTCATTTAGATGAGATACTGCTATCAATCAAAATGTAAGATGTAAATTGTATAAATAGTATATTACATTACATGGGATGTAAGTGAATGTTAACCTGATGAGTACGTTCACTTGTACTCCTTAGAATGTAAAATATTTTATATTATATTTGAAACAAAACTAAAAACAAATCTGAGTAAAAGTTGTTCGAGATCTTTTTATTTCTTTAAGCTTATTAATCAACGAATAAATACAGACACTGAAACATCACGATGGAAATTACCAGATACAGCGGTAAGTGGAATATGGAATTATTTCATCTACATTTACTAAAAAAATCCAACGTTAGGAGCGCTGTACACTAATTCCAATGGTGTTTGTTTTTTGTACTTTAATCATCGACCTTCTACCTAATGGATTGCTAATTCGAATCGACGATTTCTAAGCAAAGAATGTAGCCAGCCAATATTGAACCTCTAGGACCTGGGGGTGCGGTGAGATGCGAGGAACAATACACTAGTCCCTTAAGTTTCACCATACCGCACTGTACAGTTTAGCGCATGCGCAGTAGAGTTTCAACATTGTCTGGCTATATTCCTTGCTTAATTTTGACACTTAAAAACTGTTCCTTTTCATGTCAACTGATAGACAATCCAAAGTTGTATGCAATATCCAAAAATCAACCTCCTAGCTGAATTAGGAGGGAAGATATGAAGGGTTTTCCTCTTTTTGACATAGAATGAAGCTAAGAAGTTGAAATTTGTTATGTGGATTTAGTAGGAGCCATAGATATGCCTTTTGTGGGTTTCAACTTTTCAGACCCATTTATGACCCGCTTCCAATAATTGATCAGTGATCAATTACTGGGTTTCAACATAAAATTTTCGCAGTTCCAAAAGTTGATCATTATCATATTCCCTCTGATGTTTTTATGTGTAATGGTCAGAAATACGATAATCTTTCATGATACTTATTTTGTCTCGCAGGAAGGAAAAGCTGAAATAGTCTTCGGGCAGAAAAAATCTAATAGGCTTGAAAAACCAAAATGAATCCTTAATAGTTATAAGAAAGAATTTCTTACTTCTGGAAACAGTGGCATAACTAGGAGGGGGTATGAGGCTTTGGGGGTCCGAACCCCTCTCCCTCCAAAAAAGAATTCAAAAAATCATATTGATAAGAAAACATTTGTGCTCAATGGCTTCTACTTGGAAGCATTAAAGATCTCTTTTTTCACTCTTCGGAACCTATAATACCTTTAAATCTATCTCTATCTTCACCAGTGTTTCCATCAACCCTCAAAAAAGGCTTCTAAGCTCCATCCTACCTCTGGGGATAATAGGCCTTATCAGTGAATACTATACTAATTGCAATATACAAAAGGGACCAAAAATTGTTTGTGATTCGTGCTTAAAACGCCAAACATTTATAAAATTTCAATATGCATATGTTATTCCATTATTTGAATGAAATTAAATTCATTAATTGCGATTGAACTATTTTTAAAAGTTATTTTTAGTGATCAACTACTGGAAAAATGAAAATTTCAGGGATCAACTACTGGATTTTTTGAATTTTGAGCTTCAAAAATTAAAATTAAAAAAATTTACGAGTCAACATTGTTAACGAACATATCCATTGATGAAGGTGTGTTCAAGGGATTTTTTGACACATGGCTCGTTTTTTTCAAAGTAGAACCGTATCATTTTTCTGAAAAATTCTCATTAGACCGATCAACTACTGTACAGTTACCTTATATTATATATATATTTTTTGCATGAAGTCTAAGAAGATGAGCCGTTTATCAACGTATGAAAAACTGTAGCGATATTGTTTTAACGAGGTAAATACAAATAATCTATATTTTTGACTCGAACATATACCACGTATCGAGTATCTGAAACCGATACTTCGATTTCGATATTCAAGCAATGACGTAAATCCCAAAGATTACTTCCCATTCGATGATCCTATATATAACAATTAATATCATAAAACCATCCTCATACATCGTTAAACATCTGAATTGTGCATATTAAAAAAAAAATGAATACATATATTACAATCGTGTGGTTCCTGATACCTTTTCTGCACGTCAATACGCAGGTAAGTCTTTAACTTTAGCACGTATTATTCAATACAGATAATCTATGGAAAAAACTCCATCACGTAAAGTATATTTACGACTATTTTAGGACCTCACTTGTCCACGTACTAAACACCCAACACATCTTCAGCCAGCATCTTACAACGCGTATTATTCCTTCGGATACCAGCCGAATACAAAATTCAAGCCAGGATTATCGTACAAAGCAATCCAACCACGGTACAGTCCATCGGATGTATGCTTTAATCCATATTACTATGGATTTAGTATGCCTCAGATGAACCCGGTACCTCAGCCTAATATCTATTACATTCCTCATGGTCGTCAACCATACTGGTCATCGTATACTCCAAGGACTCTGAACAACCACGCGTTTATAGGTAGCCCAGGCCCAGCAAAGACTTTATCACAATCACTGATGAAAACTCCAGCAGTACAACCATCGGGCTCGAATTCACCCCAACATGTTCACCATGACAAGAGTGATACGAATACTGAGCCGAAAACCATTACAATACGTCACCCAGCCATTAGCGTGAAAATTATACCACCTGCATTTAACGAAAATGCAACCGCTATTACTAATATGGCTCCGCCACTGAACTCGGATGACGAACAATTATCTACGCAAAATACTAGACCAGATGAAAAAACACGAATGATGATAAAAAAATTATTAGAACTGGATTCCAAGTCTACTACAGGTAAACCTAAAGAAGCCGAGATACTCAACGATGGCAAAGATAGTGCTATCAGTGAAACTAAAGATCATCGAAATATAGCTACGAAGACGAATACTCATCGGAAGTATTCGGATGATGGAATGGCCATACTTTCACGTAACGAGTACCCTCTACCCCAGACCACTTATGGAGATGGAAAACAACCACCGTCGAGTAGCTTCGAAAGGATGAAAATTTTTACAGAATTTAATCCGCCTGATGATTGAGGAAATCTGACCGTGCATAGTTCTGAAGTAATTTCAAGTAGGATGGACATACTTGTCGGTCCAGGGAAATTTTTTTCACTTGTATTTATTACGCATAGACGTAGAATTTTAAACTATAATGTTGAAGGTGAATTTCCAAGTGAATAAATAAAAATAATGAAATATCATCAGAAAGACACACTGTTAAATACGAAAAAATTGTTGAATAATAAAATTTTTAGAAAAGTAATTCTATCAATTCTGCGTGTAAAATTCATTCCCCCTTCCGGATTTTTGACTCTCCTTTCGTGATTTTTGATTAATTTTATGCACTTTTCACCCATTTTATGCAATTTTTCATCCAATTATCGCCCATTTTCTTGTGATTTTTGATCGATTTTTTACACTTTTTACCCATACTTATGAAATTTTTTCTCAATTTCTAATATTTTTCAATGATTTTTTTGCATAATTCAGTTCAATTTTCACCCGTTTTTCATAATTTTTTCTAGTTTTTTAATCAATGTTTTCCACTTTTTGATCCATTTTCAAGTCTTTTTCATCCCGTTTTTGATGTTTTTTTTTCCATAAGTTGGGTGAAATTTTCCCATTTCAGGCGAATTTTTCTTAATTTTCAACCAACTTTCAACATTTTTACGTCATTCCTGACCAATTTTTAGCACATTTTCCTATTTTTTAACAAATTTTTTCTAAATTTTCGATGATTTTGAAGGATTTGTTTCATAGTTTAGGTCAATTTTCACCCATTTTTTTAACATTTCTTCGTCATGTTTTATGGATTCTTTGCACATTTTACCATCTTTCATCAAATTTTTACAAAATTTTCAATCATTTTGAAGAATTTTTTTCTACAATTCAGGTTAATTTTCACTCATTTTTTTCTAACATTTATTCTTACTCATTTTCTGATGATTTTCAACAATTTAGGTTTTTAATATGTCGGAGAAAAAAATTGTCCTGGAACCCTAAGAAAGTAGGATCGAGTAATTCGCGCGGGGCCAATATTAACTGGTAATGGAATTTTCTCCATTATAACTTCAATAGCACATATTTCGCGAAATATTTTATGTTTAAATACTTCAGCGACTGTAAATTCGGTTCCGGCAGTTTTCTGATATGTACTTTCATCTAGCTAGGTTTTGTTAAAATCGGAAGCGGACACCTCAAATGCTATTCAATCTCGACTAGCACATTTCATACAAGGTATATCCCTCTTATCTTTGAAATCTTTACTGGCATAATCATCGAACAGTAAAAATGATTTGTTTACAGATGTATTAGAATCACGTCGAAAATAATTTCTTTTTATGGGTTTTGCTTACAAAACTATTGGCTTATGTATGTAGAAATACCTTATTGGGCAATTGCCAACGATAAGGTTGAAATATATATATAAAGTATGGCGGATCAGCAGCAGGTGAATTAGTTTTCATACGGTGTAGTAATTTTCATTCATACGATGATAATAATTTTTTACTGAAAATGCTATCAAACGTTTTTTGTTACATGATCGTGGCAATTTTTACTCTTCATCGGGTAAGTGAGTCAATCAATACTCGACCGAATTACTTATGAATATTTTTTTACAATTTTAAAAAGGAAAACGAACACGTACCTGTGATACAACTTACGACTTTCAAATAACGAGGCAATAGCGAAAGAAATTGAGCAACTTTTTTATTCTTATGCGCATGCGTGTGTACTTGACATTTTCGACAATAGCGTTCACTCTAATAACAATCACTCGCAATTTTGAGGCGTTTTTTTCAGTTAAAATCACAATAATGTACGTATTTTAAAACATCGACGACGACGTCATATATTTTAAAAGCAATTCGTGCATTAAAAAGCTGGAAAAAAATGAAATATGAAGCGACATCGTTTCGAGCATTTGTTAAAATTTAATTTGAAACGCCAACACCATTTGTTTTGAATGCGATTCCTGTACTTCAAAATTAAAAAAAAAAAATAATTTAAAACGACAGGTTGTTTCAAGTATTTGTAAAAAAAAAAGGAATGCTATTTTACCAATTCGATTATTTAGAGATCAAAACCGCTTCAAAATAATTACGAATGAAATTGATAACAAGGTAAACTAGTACACGAGCATACGCATATGAAAACAAGAAGTGGCTCAATTCCTCTCCCAATTGCCTCGTTTCAAACAAATATTTTTCAAATTAAAGAATGCACGCTGAAATAAAATGCAAGAAAAGAAAATTCATAAAGAATTGAATAACCAGGGTGTTAGAATCTTCAAATGTACATACAAATAAAGTTAATATTAATAGCATGATTTTTAAAGTCATATTACCAATGAAAATCAACCTAATACGGTCTATCAAACTACTGTGGATAAGCGGGGGGGGGGGGGTTTAGAATATCAACAAAATTCATTTTGGGGCCTTAAACGACCATTATGATCAGCGACATAAGGTGATGCTTTTTAGCCTGATTTTTTTATGACATATTGTTAATGAAAACTAGGCTATTACATTCTGTCGACAAACGGTTGGGGAGGGGGGGGGAATACCGACAAAACCCGATTTGAGGATCTAGAAGACCATTAAGGCAATTTTTAGGCATGCCAGATATCAATTTATTTCTTCATTTTTTCTCCACAAACATTAAAATCATTCACTCTGCTCGATACTGACCAAAATTGCTCAATTCAGTCAATCTTCTCAGTTTGGTGGCGAATTATATATATGAGTGGGGATGACCTTAGGTCAAAATTCAGTTTTGCGTCATTTTCAGGGAGGAGGTGTTGAGGAGTCAAAAACGCAAAAATTGCACATCTTTAATCCAGTTGCTATAGAATCAAAAGTTGTATATGATATCCAAAAATCAACCACCTAAGTCATTTAGGAGGGGAGATGGGGGTTTCCCCTTTTTGACCTCGAAAGAGGCGTGTTCCTTCCATACCTCTCCACCAAAATGAGCAAGGAAGTTAAATTGGTGTATACATTCAGTAGGGGCCCTAGGTGTGCTTTTTGAAGGTCCCGACATTTCAGTTCCACTGCACCTCTTCAATGCTCTAAATATGTAGTTTTTTGATCGTTTTTTATTTTTTGAATTTGTTCCTCGCATAACTCCCCTTCAAATTGAGCTAGGAACTTGAAATTAGGTATGCACATTTAGTAGAGACCCTGAATGTGCATTTTGACGGAAGTCTTGACTTTTAGGCACCATTTCATCCCCTCACAGCCCTAAGTATGTGTTTTTTAGTCGATTTTTCTAATTTTTAATTTTTGTTCTTCGCATTACTCCTCTCCGAATTGGGCTAGGAAGTTGAAATTAGGTATGTACAGTCAGTAAGGACCCTAGATGTGCCTTTTCGGATTTTTGGCTTTTTCAATTGAACCCTTCCAACCCTCTGGGCTGATTAGGAAAAAAACATTGCTTTGCGATTTTTTTTTTAAATTGATTTATGCAAGGCTGAAGAAGTGGTCGCTCAGTTCAAAATAATTGAACCAATTCTAAAAATATCCGAACTAAAAAAAAAAGACCAATTTACAAAAAGTTTGTTGTACGTTGTTCTTTTTTCTTTTCAAAATTTTACGATTTTGTAGCTTAAATTCGGATAATAATTGCTGTCCGAATATAACATCTATAAATATCTAAAAATATTATTTTAATTACAGGGTATGGGCGAAACAATCTCCTTCTTCCCTGATGACAACAAGCGACTAGAGGAAAATTATGCCTCAAATACGCCATTCACCAATGAATTAGAGATGGAATCTTTTATCCGAAATGAGTGGCGCAATTACCCTATGGTCAATACTTCATCCATGATACATACCCTTAAAGAAGTACTTTACGCTACTTTCAATCCGAATAAAACAAAAATCAGAGTTTACAAAGATTTTCCACTTTCCAACTACACCAAAGAAAAACTATCCGTGGCTTTTCAACCAGAGCGGGTCTACGTGGTCACACCATCTTTACTCGTGCCAGTTAAATATTTCAAATGGTGGTTAGAATTATTGACCATGATGAGCGATACCAACGCTCAACTTCACAACAATATGACGCTCGCTATGAAAACCCTAAACGGTTTAGATAAAGATGAAGATTCGGAGGTTGTTAAATTACTAAAAAATTGCCAAGCTGATGTCATAGTTCCTCATTTATTCAAGAGTAACTTCTGCTTGATAGGACCAATAATCGAATCATATTTACCAACTTTAGCCAACGTATCGTTAATCAAATTGAGTAACGTTATTTTACGTTATAATTCAGTTAAAAACGACGTATTTAAAGACATTCAATGCGAATTCTACTACAATACTTTGGACGAATTGAAAAACATACCAATATCGAACGATGAAGAAATATCATTCGAGGATCTACGAATTATAAGCGACAATTTTCAGAAAAATCTCAGTTTACTTTATCTGAAGACAGAATATAATAACAATGCAGTCAGCCAGAAAGCTGTACCTTTATCACATTGGGCAATCGTATACGATGCTTTGCATACTGACGTTAACAAATATTTAAAATTAATAACCGGTGAAAACGGTTTGAAAATATATGAAAATCTACCTTTGATCGGTTATCGAAAAAATACAAATGATACGAACATGAAATCATTCAATTTTTCGTCGAATACTGGACTAGCGCATCTTCTCTTCGCAGGAAAACGAAAAGAAAATTCTACCAACACGACAGATGATAATGCTGCGGATATGAAACAAAATAACGCTTTTCCTGTTCCTATTCGAATGCATTTTCCACCTATAGGAATTTCTCCCAAAATAAATACCTCCAAAGAGAATCACATACACCAAATGGACCAAGATGAAGAAACCAGAAACGACGATGATGAGAAAAATACACCGAATGAGGCAGAAAATAACACAGATAATGATTTAGATTCGCCCATTGTAGGACAATTTTCACCGTTATTGATTCGTCAGCAACAAAACCCAAAGAGAATTCTTCCTCTATCGAAATATCAAAATGATGCAGGCAATGGTGCTAAATCAATTGATCTTGTTTCGAATAATAATCAAACCACCGATGCAGTATCTAGGAAAAGTTTTCTACTAATTCATCACGTCGGAAGAATTGAAACCGATAAAAGTACTGGGAGAAATATTACCAATCATGATGTGAATTTTTCAATTCATAATCCTACCTTTATGTACTTGAGCACAGATACTTTTAAAACTGATTGCGATTCTCCATTAGCATCCCACAAAAATTGTATCAATTCGGGTAAAAGTAATTGGAATTTGGAAACTGTCGACGGAGTTCAGCCTCGTATTCGACATCATGTAGAAGCATCTCCAGAATTTAAATTACACGGTTCGTCTAAACTAAAAAATGCTGAGTTGAAAAAATCTTCAAAAAAAACATCAAAACTTCGGGCAAATCACTTAATCAAAGGTAAAAAAAATTATAAATGCTTGACTGGAAAATCCACATCGTTGAAAGCAAATATCAGTCGAAAATCGATACCAATTTCCAGCCAATATGTGTCTAGCACAGGAATAAATGGTATTCAATCAAGGACTAATTTTGAAGATATTTCTTTACTCGAAGAATTACAAAATACTTTCAATCCATCTCGCACATAACAGGATACAGTTGAATAGAAATACCTATGTAGTTAGTTTACCTAATAAAAATCTGAAACTGATGAATTTGTATTTTTAATTTCTTCGAAATGATTGGGTAAGATACCTTTACGAACGCACGTAATAACTAGGCACGTTATACAAATCACAGGTAAATAAAGTAGGTATTTATCACGTTAATGACCGTGAAATAATAATCAACCAAATAAAAACAATAACAATATCTCAGTATTTACATATCAAACGAAAATGAAACGATTTCATTTTCGTTTCTCTATACTTCGCGATATGATATAGTTTTATTTTTATTTAATACAAGATGCATCGAGGTTTGATTTTTCTCTTCATTTTTCAACAGGTAAAGTAAATTTAATTATAATTTCACATTTTACAGCTACTTATAAATACCTGGTAATTAGCACATACCAAAAACTGCCTGGATTATTTTTAAAACACGTACCTATTTACTTGAACTTAAAATTTGGCAGAAAAATTAATTATATCATTTGAATACATTCAATGAAACTATTATTTTCAATTTTACACAGACTAACGCTTGTATGGACCTCTTAGTACGGTCATTCAATGAAGTATTCAGTCCCATGATTGAAACCGGAGACGTTCGTATAAGAAAATCTCACAACGTCGACGACCTGACCGATTACTACAGAAGCGACGAATCCGGCAATATAATACCGAACAGTGAACTTGTATCTATTCCACATTGGAATACAGATAAAATAAAATCAATACCGCAAGACGAACCGATATTACTTAGTCCTAGAAATTTGAATCCAATGGCCGATTATCGAGCCACCAACGCCAGCTCACTTTTTACAGATCGAGAATCCAATACCATCTCCAACACTCGTAACGTACTGAATCAAGTTCAAGACAACACTTTTTCTTCGTCAAATATACCGGAAAACAATATACGCAGAAAATACAAACATCGAGGAGGATATTATGTACCAGGTAGAAGACCATTTGTAGATTTTTTCATTAAACTGCTTGAAGGATTTCAGTTAACCGCAAATTCAAAATTTATTACATCACGTGCTCGATATGGCAATGGCCAATTACAGTACGAACAATGATTAGTTAGTTCCTTTAACCAGTTAGAATTTTAAAAGAATCATGTAATAGTAAAATTAACTCACCGTCAAGTTTTCAACATCGGAAAAGCCGAATATTCATCAGCGAAACACCAAATTGGTCATCTTGGAATCTGAACTCTGAAGTGAACAGCTTACCAAGCTTTCTCAACAAACTACATCACAAAAACACCGTTCAAATAGACGTTGAGTAAAATCTATAGAAAATCCAATCTTTTCACGAACATAAAATGAATTACGATAATGGATTGCATTATGATTCAATGCGAAAGTAATATTACGCAATTCCTCATCAGATAAGGAACACACGAAATACAAAGGAACAGCCGAAACACCAAGATCACGAACAATAGAATAGAAGATGATACACGTACTACAATGAAAATGATCACGTAAATGCTTAAAACATTTTCTATTATTCAATTTTCACGAACTAACAACCCTAACAGAATCTCAAAATTCTTTGTATGCCGCCATTATTTTCATTTTTCGTTACTTGACAATTTCAAAAGACCTAATTGACGACAGGCCTAACAAAAAGTTGAAAATTATTAACATACAACGACATCTATAAACTCATGATCAAACTACCGCAATTCTACGTAAAAGTAGTTTAACATTTAGTTTGGTTTATTTTGACGATGTGGTGCATACTGCAATATACTTATGACTTTTTGAGAATCTATTTTCATGTTGAGGTTCAGAAATACCAGTAATAATTTTTTCAATAAATGTTTTCACCAATTTCATTACTGTTCAATAAAATATTAGATAAATGATTACAATTAAATGAAATTTTAGTCTCGAAATTATATACAAATAAGTATTAAATATTTCGAGAAACGCGGTTCATTGAAGCAACCTGTAACTATCAACAGAATAATTAAACTCTTTTTCATTTTTCATGCACAACTTCAAAATTTCGTTCAACATTAAAAATGACCAGAAAATAACATACTCTAAAAATTCCTTACAATAAATAATAATGTCTTAATTTAGACGACATTCGAAACTTATCAGAAAAATAGAACATAAATCATTCAAGCTTGTTTCGCTTTCAAATCCAAGATACAAAATCACTCATTCATCCTATTAGGCAACGTTAAAAACTAACCTTTGTACTTGAGAAACGAAGTTTTATCGAAACTCTCCTCTTCGCATTTACTAAGCTAACGATGAATGATTATAAATGAGATGATGATGTTTCTTATCGTGTGTGCGTCCTGCTTGAATTCAACATGAAATTGATTCTTATATGTGCGATAATCTGTATTATGTTCTTAGATGTCGGAGAATCTGTAAGTACTAAAATAACGAACCCTAAATACAATTATAGATAAATTTGCTTTTAGTAACTTTCAAAATATCGACTCGTTTTTTCTTTTGACGATATTTTTACTGCAAAGTGATACGTGTTTCGAAAAATATTGCATGTATGTTCAATTAGTATCGCAAGGAATAAAATGACGACGTTCTTTGTTGAAAAAAATTCGCGATCGAGATAAGTTGTAATATCAAATGTTGCCATCATTATATCACGATTAAAACGTAGTAACATTAATCAAACTTGTATTTTATTCTAGCAAAACTTTTCTTTCCCTGACATAATGAAACAATTAACTGATGCTTTGTTAACTCCTCGAAAATACATGGAACGAAAAAAAATAATCCTTAAAAAAGATAAAGCAGAAGAAATACTACGTAATCTCACTGAAGAACGAAAGAAGCGCTTAGAGTTTACACATTCTACCATGATAGATCCTGATTTATTGAATTCTCAACTTAAATGGTCTCAAGGAAATATAAAATTATCAAGCCGTAGGGTTTATCCGAAAAGTACCACCGAATTTCAACTAATTGTTGAAAAAAGTGAAGAAAAAAGTGAAGATAGCGCAGACAAAAATGTTCCGTCCGATTCAGATGATTATGACGATCGATGAAGAAAGGTAAAAGCGCTGGATGTATTAATTAAAATTTAAAAGTCTTATATGGTGAGGATTTTGGTTTTTGTTTTGCATTGATAGTATTTTATTATTTATTTGTATCGCTTTTCGTAAATTGTAATAAAAACTTTTTGTATCGTTTAAAAGTATTTCTCATGAATTAACACTGCTTTAGATTTATTCCTATTCAATTGTTGATAAGTATTCAAAAAATATAATTTCGACTCTAGTCATCTTAAAAAATATTAAAACCATCACCGCACCGAGTAAATCAACGTACAAACAATGAATACGAATGTTACTTTACATATATTACAACAGCAATAATAAGTACACGGTACTAACTCAATGTATAGCAAATAAAAAAAAAAAAAAAATTAGAAGAAAACAGTTATTAATATAAATTTTACAAACATCATGCAAAAAAGTCGGCCGCTTTAGGCCTCTTAGGTATATTTAAATTTAACAAATTATCAGTTAAATGAAAATCACTATCATAAGAACGACGAGTAGGAGTACCTGAGGAAATACGTAAGGGGGTAGTTTTCGACGCAGATGGTAATTTAGGTGATAATAATGGCGTTCTTGGTGTTCTTGGCGTATACGGTGATCTCGTCGTACTATCGGCATTAAGATTTTTCAAATGACCGGACGATAATCTAGCAGAAGCTGGCGATGGTGCGTCGAAACTATCAAAAAGTCTGGTTGACATTGGAGATGATCTGCAACAAAGAAAAATCATCGTTAACATCCATCTACCCAAAATAACACATAGAATACGTGAAAAAAAGAAGCCATTCATACATCGCCAATTGTTTTTTCGCGCTTTCTCTGGCTTTTTTCTTCGTATCTCTATTCTTTTCGTTGACTTTTTCCGCCAATGAATGAGCCAGTCGTTCACGAAGCGGAGGTTCAGCAATTTTAAATACTGGACCAGGTAAACCAGGCCTAATCGGAGTATCACTACCATCTAATCTAAAAGGAGTACCATCGATTTCTCCCCACGTCATCAGAGGCGTTTCATTCACACCTAAAACGTCAAAAAAGTGTTCAGTCATCATTCCGTAAATTTACTTTCATCTGAATAGTGGAAAAAAACAAACCTGGCATAGGTGATGGTGTTTTAACAAAACCATAACCGTTAACTTGAGGAGTTTCGGAAGATAATTCTTTGCCATCGATGCCTATCTTGCCATCAAATACTCGTACTTGTGATTGTGCCAGCGTTTGGATTGTTTCTTTATTTTGCTCTTCATTGAAAGGATTTTCTTGGAATCGTGTACCCGTGTAATTTATCTCCTTTTTCTTTTTCAACATTAATAGCTTCTCTTCTTGAGTTAAATCGACGCCTACATTGAAATTTACATGTAATAATTCTAGATAAAAAATAGCATGCGAAAAAATTACATGATTTGCATCATTCTGTTTCTGTACTTACCGTCCGGAACATACATGATGTAATTTTTGTTTTTATAACCCCAAGTATCAACATCCAAAGGCCTATCTTCAATTTGTAGTTGTTCGGTGGACGGAAGAGCTAAGTTACCACTAGCAACAGAATTTTCATCTTTGTACAGCCAAGGATTCTGTAGATGTTAAATGGAAGATGATAAATTCATGAATATGCCTGTTCTCTACATCATATATCGTTTAATATGAATGAAAAAACTCACCTTCGCTCTTTGTCTTTTTTCATTTTCAATCATAATTTCTTCAAAACTTTCATTATCTTCGCTGGTATAACATTTTAAAAATTGATCCAATGTTTTGGGTTTCCCTAAAATTATCAATTTTACAAATAATACATAACGAAAATACGCCGAAATATTTTCATACAAAATACATACTTAGTTTAAGTGATGACTCATCTACATCTATTTCGTCGGGTTTTGATTTATTTGGGTCTTCAATAGATTCAATTTTACGCATTACTGGAGTTTCAAAAGTAGCTGGACTGGCGCCTAAAATTAGAAAATAAATTAAACAGTTCACTGGACACGGATACTAAGTTACTCAAAACATCCCACTTACAAACATCTCGAGTGGATCTTCTGCCAATACTATATTTGCCATATATTTCGTGTAATTTTTCAATATCATTATTTTCTACAGCAGTCAAGTAATCATTTTGAGCTTTGAGTTTTTCTAAATCTGGAAAGAAATCTCGCTGGATAATTTTACCCATTTCCTGTAGATGAAAAATATAAATCAAGGATTTAGAATGAACGAATGTTTCTAGAAAAATCCTTCAAAAGCAACAATTCTAACACAAGTTTAGAAACGAATTAAAGACCATAAAGCATTATAGGAAATTGTTCTACGCGTAGAAAAGGTATCTACGGTAATTACTCACATCTAAATAGGTTTCTTCTTCAAGAACTTCAGCTTTGAAAGCTTTTTTTGTAGGGCCAACTGGTAATGGTTTCTTGAAAACTATGTCATCGGTTTGTTGAGCTACTACCAAAGCAAGAGCTCCTGGCTTGCTCGAATTTTCTTCCGCTGGTTTATTCTCTTCCATTTCTAAACGTCATAAACAAAAGGACACGTTACAAATAAAGGAAATTCACTAGAAAATAAATTTTAACAATTTTTACTCGAGTTTTTTATCATACAAATTTTTCCTAACACAACAAAAAACAATTTTTGGCTTTCAGTATGGGAATGAAATATCAGATGATAAGAAATTACGGTAATTACGCGTAATTCATGAATTTGTTTTCACAACAATTTTCACATTATTTTTGTTCTTCGATCTACATTTTTTGCTCTGATCTAAGTATTTTTTCATTTTTAACAAAAAAAATGAACAATAATAATAATATTTCTAATCATCAATAAGTTAATTATTGTTTTTAGCCTTTGAATTCTTGGAAATCATTATTGATACTATCAGTATTACTTTTTTATTTCAAATGTCCACCATGCTGTGAATGTAAAATGAAAAACCGGGTTCATTAGAAATAAGATATGAATCTAAATATTGAGGACAAGAAATTTGGTTAAAATTAATTTTATAAATTTACGCATCTCGCAATCACTTTAATATTGCTCGATTTTTTACATAATATTGTAAGTAACTTCTTGTGCTTATGATGAGTGAACAAAAAAATGATGATTATTTATTTATAATTCTGTTTTTTTCAGAATGACGATATGTAAGCGGAAAAATCTTCATTTATGATAATGCCTTCAAAGTAAATCGTGGAATAAGAACCAGCAAGTGATTATTTATCAAGATTCATATTTTTATTTCTTGCATGGCTACTCAGTACTCCTAATGCATTCTAAGTACCCACCATTATCTTATATTCATTAAAAAGTTCATCACATATCGTAGCACATGTTTATCTGATTTGTATATTTTAACTTTAAAAACAAAAGATTTAAAAGATTAGAAGGAAAATTACCTAACAAATATCCAGCAAATGCGTAACATTGGGAAATTGTAATCGCAATTGCATCAGAATAGATTTTTGGTTTATTATTATGCTCCGTAATAATAATAACTACGTAAATAATTGTAGACTCAAGTCATTTCATATATGTAGAGGTACATTTCGGTGATCTCTCCACTAATATATATATAAACATGACTATTTCTTTCTATCGAATGTCGAATAAACCTAATTTCATTCCAGATAACAGACGTATATTACAAATGAATCAAAAACCAATCTACTTTTTACGCCAAATAATAGGAACAATGTATAATTTTTGGTAATATTTTACACTAGCTTGAGTTGAAATGTAAAAATGTACGGCCTTCCTTCATGATTATGACCTCGCTTTATGACAGGATATCCTCATTTATATCACACGTTTCATGCAGATAGTCCGTTTAAAAAAAAAAATTCGCGAATAAAAATCATAGGTAATTCTATTCGACGAAAACGAAAGTTAAATTTTCAACGAACTTTCGTTTCGTTAAAGATTAATTTTTTCTTCTATTCATACACATCGTATGTTTTTAAACAGAGAATATAAACCTAAATGAGGCCATTAATCAGTGAATCATTCGAAACGAAAATTCAACACGGGTGCAACCTTAGACTTAGACCTCCATTTTGAATATAATGAAAATCACTTATTTATAGTTTGCTCTTCAACACCGTGCCGTGATAATGAGAAACCTTTTACAGATAATACCTACCTATAGCGCAATTAGTGAATCGTTAACGATTTATAACAATATATAAATGAAACCTCACTCAATCTTCGTCGAAGTAATGAATGAATTTAGATCGTTTGAACTTCGAACAAACAAACCACTTTCTTCTTTGAATGGAAACGTTATATTGTCACCTTGATTAGTACAATAGCCTTGACCGTGTCATATTACAACTAAGTTAAACATTAACAGAAAAAAGAAAAGGAGAAATATTTTAAGAAAAGTATCAATAATATTGTCTGTTGATATACATCATACACTCAATTATCATGTGTTTTGATGAACAACTATCTAATAAAAATAAAATATTTTCAATTAAATAGACACACACGTAGAACACTGATGTCTCACGAATTCGATCCATGTTGGAGCATTTTCAACGGATTATTTACGTACCTCTCCCTTTCCCCTCTCTAGAAATAAGCAATAAGCTCGTACTTATCTATTACTAATTAAAAAATTCTCTTTAGTTAAGAAATTGAAAATTATTAGTTTCAAGAAAATTAAATAAACTGCAAAGAATGTTATCATTTTAAAATAAGAAAATCAGATTGATTTGTATTGATTTTTGTCTCGTTGTAATTATGATTATCGAAGCTTAATTAAACATCAAAATGAAAAACAAAAAATAGAAAAAGAAATTATTGTAAGCCAACAGTATTGATTATTCCAAGGGTTCCTAAAATAGATAAATTGGGTACGTAAGTTTTTCACACTTTTTTTTTTCAAGTATCTTGTAGAACTGTAAAAGTCACCGTTTGAAACTTTAACTGAAATATTTATTCTCACAATACGAATACATTATATTGACTTAATTGTAGAAATGCCTGTAACTTTTATTCATAATCTAGTATAAATATCGTAAGACTTTGATCAATGACTCACGTATAGTCATATCATATCACTACAAAACTTACAAACAAACATTCTACTACAACAATACTGTAAATTATACGAAAGGACTCGCACCACTATATAATTTAATTACTCGTCCAACTGAACGAATAAAAATTAAATTTTAAATTTCAACTCCACCACGACAAATTCTTCCTTCAAACTGATACAGATGCACTTGCTTAGCTGACCGCAAAAATCTTATTCGTTAATTCATCTGTACGGCAGATTTATTTTATAAGGTCAATTTACTTTCGATTATTCAGTAACGACAAAATTGAAAGCTCTTTTTAAATATATATACATCTAATAAACGATGATTTTGCTGACCACTGCGAACCAAATTACTTTTTTCCTGCCTTCAAATCGTTCAGTTAAACAGTCGGCACTCCAAGATTAAAGGTTTGTTCGCTATCGTCGTCGTGTAGGTTTGCGATACTCCGCCGAGCTTCTTTTTTTTTTAAGTCGTCGTATCTGGAGTTAATTTTTTTTTTTTATAAAAATGGTTTCGTTAAAATTGGTTGTTTTTTTAACGATTGCACTGGCCTATGTAATGGTGAGTAACGTTGTTTTGATTTTTTTTTTAAATCGTAATTACCTACTCCGATTTTAATTTTTTTTTGCTTAATTTATCGCGAAATGCGATAAAGCACGGATTATCGGAAAATATGTACCTGTGGGTATGATGTGGTTGTACATTATGCATGTCTAAGTTGATGATATACTTTTATGTACATCCAGCACGTACGTTACGTACATTATCTTTATGTATGTATTTTACGTAGGTATAAATTGTGGAGCGTTACGAATAGAACGATAATTGTATCTATTAAAAAAATATATATTCGGTGCAATTATCAGAGATAAATGGAGTCACGAAAGAACAAACATTCGTTATTTTTTATCTGATAAAAATATAAGTAATTGGGTAATCTATTATTTTTCATAATTACTCACGTTCATTAATGTTCGTTTTTTTTTTTTTTTTTTTTTAAATTTTATGAAAAAAAAAAAAAAAAAAAAAAA